>SNQJ01S0015464.1:297059-319601 GCA_010110895.2 Picea sitchensis | reverse complement strand
GATTGGGTGTTTTTAAGACTACAACCATACAAACAGATGTCCCTCAAGCAAGCTAAGAAAGATAATAAATTATCACCAAAGTACTATGTCCCTTATAAGGTGTTGCAAAATATTGGTACTATGGAATACAAATTGGAGTTGCCTGCATCTTCATGAGTACACCCAGTTTTTCATCTTTCATTCTTAAATAATTCTATAGGTGACAAGATCTCAGTTCAAACTATATTTCCAGAAATTGACGAGGAAGGAAAAATCATATTGGAGTCTGAATCCATCACTGACACAAGAATTCGCCAGCTGAGGAATAGATCCATTTCAGATTATCTCATTAAATGGAGGAAACTACCAACTAAAGATTCCTCTTGGGAAGATGAGTCTTTTATACAAAAGCATCCAGAGTTACTCAAGCATTGTGGACAACACTTGTCTCAAGGGGAGGGGCATGTTAAGCCCTAAATAGTGGCTCATTTCCCCTTAATTGGGGCATATTACATTAATAATGTTATTTTATTTATGTTGGATTTAGTCCATTAGTTGTAATTATACCTCCTAGTATCCTATATATACCAAGGAGACATTTTCATTTGGAATCATCTTGTATTTGGGCATTTATGTGGGCATAAGGAGGTTTCCCCCTCGAAGAGGATTATTATCTTAATTTGTCTCTTTTTCAAGGCGTTAAGTACTTATTCTAAGGCTTTTCTATTCTATATTGATATTTGGTTCCTAACATGAACTTAGCCATTAAAGAGATAGAAGGGAGCAGAGAAATCCAGAACATCATACCCAGTCAGACTGATAGTTCTTACAATCACCCATTGAAGTTGTGCAAAGTCAATATAGGGACCACAGAGAAACCTAAGATACCTATGGTGGGATATTACTGGGATGAGTGTTGGAACAGGGGCAGACCCAAGGTTCAACGCTACAACAACGCACCCAAAAAACTCTAACTACCGGCCCTTTCGACAACACCTGCGAAGAAGATGAAGTCTCACCCAACGTAGAGGCATGGGGGATTGCAGGACTCAGGTGTCTGCAACCTTAGTTGGGATCTAGATATTTGATTACACACTTAACAAAGAACTTAGAATCAATAGTTCACCTAGAATTAACCCTTATCTCACTCCGCAGATAACACAGAGCATTGCAGTATATACTTAGATCTAAGATGATTCAACACTTAGCAGCATACAACAGATTGGATATGGTATACCAAGCATTTAGAAACTTCATACACACCAAATCTAT
Organism: Picea sitchensis; assembly: GCA_010110895.2. Classification (NCBI taxonomy): domain Eukaryota; kingdom Viridiplantae; phylum Streptophyta; class Pinopsida; order Pinales; family Pinaceae; genus Picea; species Picea sitchensis. Next base: position 318,350 of record SNQJ01S0015464.1, on the reverse strand, counting down.
CATCTATACACATATAATAAGCACAAAGCATAAGTAAATATATATGAACATGTCATAACACTTAGCAAGAGAGGGAAAACACATGTAAGTAACAACACAAATCATAACACATAGATTTACGTGGTTCACCCCACCCTGGGGCTATGCCCACCGACTCTTCTTATCTATTATTGTTGGCCAATCAGTTACAAGCACAAAGCCTCAAAACCTACTCCACATAGGACAGGAGATCTGTGCAGCTCACTAGATCCTCCTTCCCTGAGTAGCTCTAAGCATAAAACCTTCTTTCAATCTGTGCACTCATCACTTACAATACTTGCACTCATCTCTGTAAGTATATCACACAGATCATCTCTTATCACTAAGCCACTTCTCAAGTATCCTAAAAAATGGTCCCTTCTTACATAGCCTAGACTTCTACTTATGTATTACAAAAAGGGGCCTACACATGGGTAAACCCATGGGCCGACATCTCGATCTCGTTACATTATCCCCCAAAGCCCAAAAAGGACCCAAAAAGGGGGTCTAGCTTCCATTTATCTCCTCTTCTCCTTGAGCTCCATATTTGAAAGGCTTTCGTAGTCCCAAACATGGTCAAATATGACCAAGTGTTCCTCAAAACTTGGTCAAGGGCCAACAGGCCCCCAACACTCACCTGTGACTCGTCCCGAGTCTCTTAGGTTTGGGTAACTTTCCATCAAAGGTATTGAGCTTGGCTTGAGCTACTTCAAATTGTCTCTATGCTACTACTTCTTTCTCAGTGAATTCATGAATAACTTCTTCACTGATAGGTCCTTCCAGTTGCTTCTTGACTGTAACAACTACTTGTTCTAGTACTGTTCCTTGGCCTTCAATTTCTTCAAACAATAGATAGGTTGCCTCCTAGCTCGACTAGAGTTTCTGGGTGACTTCCATCACTCTGTTTTGTGTGGTAAGAATAGGTTTTTGGGCGGTGCATTGTTCCTGGGATCTCTTCATCCTCTCGATGGGTGACAAGAGCTTGAGCTGCTCCTGTATTGTATCTACGTTCTTCTTTGCTTCCTGGAGTTGGGACTCCAATTTCTTCAACTCTGGGCCTTCAGATAGTTGTTCATATATCTGCGTGCTTTTGCTACTTAACTATTTTCATTCTATAGAAAGTGTTTTAATCCTCTTGACTGTGCTCTGAGCATTCAATTCTCATTGGTCGCACGCTTCTTGTGAGGTACTTGGTATATATTGAAGCTCTAATTCCACGACCCTTTGCTAAAGTTGTTGAATAACTTCAACAATATTCATCACTTGACATTCGAAGGGTTCTTCTCTCTTTTTTTCTAAGCTAGTGACGGAGAAGAATGCTCGGTTAACTCCTTCTTCCATCCCGATCTGCTTTGTGAGTAGTTGATCTTTCTCCTTTTGGATCTTCACTCTATCTTCTTGAAATTTTTCTTGGAGAGCATCCTTCTCTTGTTGCATGGCTCAACGTTGTTCTATGAGTTCCTCTTATGCTTCCTTTAAGGCCTGAGTAACCTGCGCTTTTTCTTCCTGTGCGTGTCAAAGGCATACTTCGACTGTATCAACAATCTTGCAGAGTTGAACTGATTCTTCTCCCACTTCTGTTCAGGGATGATTTTAAGGATGAAAATTTATTTTAAAATGTAGAAACCTTGGCGAATATTACTAATCCTTCATATGCCAACTATTAATGTTTTGCGATATTTTGTAAAAAATATTAAAATTTCTAAGGATTTTATATAGTTTGTATAAATGTTTGGCGATTTTTAAGGTAAAATAATTTTATCCTATACGATTTGGGCGAATCATTTTTAGAATGGCGAATCATTTTTTGGGAAAAACCGTGGAAAATTAGCCCATGAGAGAAATTTATCCCCTAAAATCATCCTTTCTTCTGTTGTTCCTTCTGGCAAAGGCACAGTAGAGATTGCATAGCTAGACTGGAGTGCTTGCTACACTTCTTGGAGCCCAATTTCAATCATGTTATATATATTCTCTTTCTTCGCTTCTTGATTTTTTGTTATCTCTTCTATGGCTTCATTCATAGTTGTGAGGAGGAAACTAAAGTCATCCGGAGTGAGCATGGTATGCATCTTAGTTACGATTGCTTTCAATTTCTTCTGGGAAGGAGACTTCGGAGGTGATCCTTTTCTCTTATTTATAACTTTGACTTCATCGTCCAGTCTATGTTCGACTTCCTCTAGGTCTTTGCCATTACCTCCTTGATCTGGTCTGATGGAAGCCTTCCTTACAGATCTGCTATCTACATCCTGAACCTCTTCAGGCTTCTTTGTCTTCTTTGTCTTACTGGGCCCAGGTGTTTCCTGTGCAACTTCCAGGTTGTTGATGTCTGAAATGTCCGCTATATCTACTACAACAAGGAGGTCCACCGACCATTCCTTGGTGATCTCTTCTAAGTCTTCTTTTATCAGCTTATAATAGGACTAAAGTTGTTCCTGGTGCTCATTGGTGCGTGGAGTTAGGTATATAAAATGGCAGTCCACACTGAACTTTATCAGAGGTCAGAAACTTTTTAAAGTGTTTAGGGTTATGCAAGGTTCAACCCATATGGCTACTTTCAATTGGTTATAATACGTGTGGAAAATGACATTCGATTGCCATTGCTTGTTCATGTCAGTCGAGTACCATAATGTACTGAAATTCGCGGCTAGTGGCTCAGAGAGGTTGAGGTCTGGGAAGGTTGCACCTTCTGGTAGCTTCGATGCAACAAACGCAATCAGTATTATAAGCCAGCTAAAATGGAATTCATTCCCCTGATCCTAGGCTTCTCTACAGTCAATCTCTAAGTGGTTTACCAGGTACTTCACCCAGTTCATCTGTAGTCCCTCTGCACATTTTCCTACGAGGTCAACTACGAAGCTTGATACTTGTGTAGTTCAATTCTTACATACCATCTTCCCTGCAACCGATTGACATGTGAGGCACACTATGCCACTTTCGATAGAGGCTACCTTGTAGCCTTGCGTTCCCTTCTTGACATTGCCATAAGCTTCTTTAATATTCTGTGAAAGAGCGTGGTCTGTGGTCTTTCCAGGGTAGTAATCCTAGGGATCAGGGACCTGCCTGCTAAGCCCGATGATCCTATTGATTAGTGTTGGATCAATAGTTATGTGATTGTTTAACCATAGGTATCCTTCATGGTAACTTTCTAGCAGCAATTTTACACAAGCATTCACCTCCTGATGTCTGCCCAAGTGTGGTATTTTCATAACGTTGAGTAAAGTAGACTGCGCAAGGTTCATCGTCCATTGTTGAGGGAAAATATTCAATTTCTTACTCTTAGTTCTTTTCAAGTACTTATATAGGGCGAGCATGTTGTAAAACTTACGGTCCCGCAGGTTGAAGTCGCAAAACTTCAACGTTGTAACCTTGTCTTGATCTGCATGGTAGGTGCATACACCTTTCAGTAGATATGTAGTGACTAGGGTGTATTCAAAGTATCTAGGGAGATTTTCCCTGTTAATCACACCACTTAGAGGGGGTATGTAAGCTGGTAGGATGGATGGCACTAACTTCGTGTTGGCTATGTCATCTTTATGCTTAGTTATCCTTTCTGCACCGACTCAAGATATTCCTGCTCGAGAATTCGACAGGGAGGCTTGCCCTCCTCTCTTCGATGATGCTTGGACTCCGATGGAAATTCCTCTTTCTGACATGACTCACTTAGTCATTAAATCGAGAAGGACCTCTGTGACAGATTCCTCAACTACAGTGAGCTCGTCAGACATACGCACTTGGAAAAGATAAGCGGGGCACGATGATCTCAGACACTGCACGAGGATGAACAATCTTCTTGCAATGATCACTGTATACAATCACTAGTTCTGCAGGCTTTGAATTTTTAGTTGACAAAAGTGTTCTTTTGTCATGGCCTGATGAGTTAAATAGGAAATTCATCAATGGTATGCTTGCAACAGGTATGAAGCTTCCATTATCGTAGATATGTTTTCTATGGTGAGGTCCAACGGTCTGGCGGTGATCTTTTAATGCTTTTGTATCCATTCGAGGTGGAAGTCGAATGGGTATATCATTCCAACGGCTAGATTGCTTCTCCATGGCAAAGCGCCATATGTCGTTGTTATGATATCTCGACGAAGTTCAATTGCTATTATTTTTCCTTTTGTAGTGTTCCACCTGAGATCTCTTGTAACTTTTTAATCTTTGCCTTTTTCTTACTTAATTTTCTAGCCTTCTTCCCAGTAGTCTTCAACTCTGTCGGTCTTTTCCCATTCTGATTCCTATCTTCTCTTGACATAGTCACTACGCACTGCTGAGATTCTTTCTTCAGATCTGAGGGTAATACTCCTTCAACATATGGATTAGGTATTTTAGTCTTCTATGGTTCCTCTAATTCTCTTATAGCTTCAACATCCAAGTCCCTAGTGTCCAATAGCTTAGATATGTTCTCTTGTTCTTCCATCAAGTAGGCGATCCTTCTAGTCATAAATTCCATGAGTTCTTTCTTCTTCTGTTCTAGGGATTCCTTTTCTTCTTTTCTTCGGATTTGGTCTTTTTCAATCTAGATCTTTCCTAACAAATCTAGAAATGGGGCATGGTCCTCAATAAATTTAATAACTTTGAATTCTTCCTCTGTCGAAGCTCCATGGGTACTCATAGCTATATAGGTAATCCTGCCACATAGGGTTACCATTTTTCCTTTAAACAACCCTATTTTTCCTAGTGAAGGAACCATAGAAGGCCTTCCTAGGGTTTCCCAAGTGCTTTTTTTCATAATGTTCATTTGTGCTTCCTCATCCAAAGCACAGTCAATGTTGAATTCTCCTATTCTTACTTTGATTTTCTCCTTTTCTTTGAAGATCTATGACAAACTGACATCTTTATGTTCATTCAGGGTTTCTTTCATTTTTAGTAACATAATCTCTGATTCTTTCTGGGGTTCTTCTATAATCTTAGTCTCTTGATCTCCTTCAGGGTTTGCTTGCTCCTTATTCATCTTTTCAAGTCTAGCCATCATTCTAGGGAAATATAGTACTTCATGGTCCATAGACTTACAACAGAGGAAACTAGGTTTTCTCCCAGGGCATTCCTTAGCAAGATGTATTGGTATTCTACAACTGTAACAAAGAGTTAAGCCTCTTTTTCTCTTCAATTATCCCCAAATTTTTCTATACTGGGCGCTAGGATCATAATGGCTAGCCTGCAAAAAATTCTTTCTAGGATCCTGCATCCACTCGTTACTCCAAACATTCTTTCTATGGATAGGTATAACATATCTTTCATTATTTTTATTAGATCTATTCATATCAAATGTTCTTTCATTTAACAATGCCCTAGTTTTCAAGATCGGAAAAAATCTACCAAGCATACCTAAATTCATGCTTCAGAAAAAAAAATTCCACTTATTGACAACAAAGCTTCCAGATCTAAAATCTTTCACTATTCTTACCTTTATCAGAGAACAAAGCTTACAGATCTTACCTCTTTAGTTCAGATCTGGCTTCTTTTCTTCAACACCAAGCTTCATAGGTCGAGTATAGTACTACGCATCAAAGCAACAGATCTATGCACAGAGTTTCCACAAGTTCAGGATGAATCTTTGCACAAAGCTTCTTCTTCCTTATTTCCCATCAATCACAGTTTCAGGTCCCGACAACGGAACTATTTGTTGGCACAGGGGTAGACCCAGGGTTCAATGCTACAACAATGCACCAACAAAACCCTAACTAATGGCCCTTTCGACAACACCTGCGAAGTAGATGAAGTCTCACCCAAGGTAGAGGAAGGGGTGATTGTAGGACTCAAGTGTCTGTAACCTTAGCTGGGATCCAGATCTGTGATTACACACTTAACAAAGCACTTAACATCAATATTTCACCTAGAATTAACCCTTATCTCACTTTGCAGATAACAAAGAGCATTGCAGTATATACTTAGATCTAAGATGATTCAAAACTTAGCACCATACAACAGATCGGATCTAATAGACCAAGTACTTAGCAACTTCATACACATAAAATCTATCATCTATACACATATAATAAGAAAAAAGCATAAGTAAATCTATCTAAACATGTCATAGAACTTAGCAAGAGAGGGAAAACACATGTAAGTAACTGCACAAAGCATGACACACATATTTATGTGGTTCACCCCCACCCTGGGGCTATGTCCACCAAATATTCTTCTCTATTATTGCTGGCCAATCAATTATAAGAACAAAGCCTCAAAAGATACTCTGCGCAGGATAGGAGATATGCATAGCTCACTAGATCCTCCTTCCCCGAGTATCTCTAAGCATAAAACCTTCTTACAATCCATGCACTCAGCACTTACAATACTTGCGCTCAGCTCTACAATCCAGATCATCTCTTAGCACTAAGCCACTTCTCAAGTGTCCTAAAAAAAGGTCCCTTCTTACATAGCCTAGACTTCTACGTATATATTACAAAAATGGGCCTAAACATGGGTAAACCCATGGGCCGACATCCCGGTCCCATTACATTATCCCCCAAAACCCAAAAAGGACCCAAAAAGGGGGTTTAGCTTCCACGATATTCGCTTCGCCTTGTGCTCCATCTTTGACAAGATGTCGAAGTCCCAAACATGGTCAAATATGACCAAGTGTTCCTCAAAACTTGGTCAAGGGCCAACAATGAGAAAACTAATCAAGAATACAAAGTTTTTTGCGTGAATATGAGTATTTGTTCCCAAAGACATTTTCATATTTAAAAGGGATTAAAGGAGTTATGGGAGAGATGAAAATTTAATTGAAACCAGGATCTAAGCCTGTGAGGCATAGTGCATATTTCCTTAATCCCAGAGTGAAAGAGGAGGTTAAGAGGGAAATAGACAAGATGTTGGAAGATGGACTATTTTTTGTAGTGAAAGAAGCAGAATGGGTCAACCCAATAGTCATCCAGAGCAATAAAGGTACAAAGGATATTAGGGTATGTGTAGATTACAAAAGCCTTAGATCTTCTTGTGTGCATGACCCTTTTCCAACACCTTTTACTGATGAGGTGCTAGAATAGGTTGCAGGGAAGGAATATTACTCATTTACAGATGGATTTTTGAGGTATCACCAAGTAAGGATTGTTGAATAGGACAAAAATAAGACCACATTCATAATAGAATGGGGGTCATTTGCATACAATGTGATGCCATTCGCCCTAAAGAACGCCTCTGCAGTTTTCTCCAAGATTGTAATATAATCTTTTCAAGAATTTATCCACAAGTTTATAGAAGTTTATATGGATGATTGGACAATATATATCCTTCTTAAGGAACATGTAGCGCTGTTATTTTTTATGTTTGACATATGTAGAGAATGACATATATCATTGAACCTTAGAAAGTGTATCTTTTGTGTGCCACATGGAAATTTGTTAGGCCACATAGTATGCCGAGAGGGAGTACTGGTAGACCCAGCCAAATTTTTAGTTATTGTGAACATGCCGCCACCTACGAGTGCTAAGCAGTTGCACTCCATGTTGGGGCACACATGGTACTATCGTAGGTTTATTAGAAGAAATGAAAATATCACTGCATCTCTAGAAAATATACTAAATAAGTCCAAAGTGTTACAATGGACACTAGAATGTGATAAAGCATTTGAGACCCTAAAGGAGAAGCTCAACACGTCACCTATTCTGATAGTTCCAAATTTGGAAAATGAATTTCACGCCCACGTAGATGATTTAGGTATTTCCTTGGGAGTTATATTAGCACAACCATGAGATGGAGCCATGGATCATCCTATCTATTTTGAGAGAAGGAAGTTGTTACAAGTTGAGCACAACTATAGAACAATAGAAAGGGAGGGTTTAGATATGATTGATGCCTTGCATAAATTTAGACATTATTTGTTAGGTTGTCATGTTAAGTTCTTTCTGATCATTCTGCATTAAAATATCTAGTTAACAAACCTATCTTGGAAGGGAGAATTTGTAGGTGGCTTATATTGTTCTAAGAATTTTCTTTTGAAGTGATCATTAAGCCTGGAATATGTAACATAGGGCCTGATCACCTTTCGATATTAGAATTAGGGGAAAGTGGTGGAGTAGTTGACGATCGACTCCTAGATGCAGACCTGTTAAGGGTCAAGGCCATAGCATAATACCTGGAAGACATAGAATTCTTCTTAAGTACATGAGCCTGCCTAGAAATATACTCCGCAACCTAGAAATGCCATATGGTGGTTAGAGTAGTGGAATATCAATTGATTGCATGACAATTATATAAATTTGGACTAGATGGTATCCTCATGAGATGTGTCTTGGATCATGAAAGACAACATATATCATGGGAGTGCCACAATGGAGTTATGGGAGGTCATGTGGGAGGAAATGCCACTACACAGAAAGTCCTCTTAGATGGAATATGGTGGGCCATTCTCTTTAAGGATGAAAAGGCATATGCTATATCATGCGATGATTGTCAAAGAGTGTGTAATCCATCACGATGAGATGAATTTCCACTTAAACCAGTTCAAGCCTTACAAGAATTTGAGAAGTGGGCGGTTGACTTCATTGAACTAATCAACCGAAAAAACTAAGCATTCAAAGGATAGGTACATTATTACCGCAACTAGCTAACTTACACGTTAGGATGAGGTAGCGGTTGTTCAGGATTGTTCGACCAATACTGCTGCTAGGTTCATTTTTGAAAATATTATCACTCAGTTTGGGTGTCCTAGGAGTCTGACAAGTGATCAGGGAGCTCATTTTATCAGTAGTACAATATAAAAGATTACAACAGAGTTATTGATCCAACATCATAAAAGTATCCCCTACCACCCGCAAGCCAATGGAACAGTAGAGGCATTTAACAATATTCTCGAGAGAGGGTTAACGAAGGTTTGTTGCACAAACAAAGAATATTGGGATGACAGAGTTCCAACAGTACTATGGGCTTATAGGAAAACCATAAAGAAACTCCATAAATACACTCCATTTCAGCTAGTTTATGTGACAGAGGCCATGGTACGTGCATAATGCATTACTCCAAGTCTATACATTGCATAGATTACACACATGTCATAGGAATAATCAGTTGCACAGAGGCTCATGGAGTTAAAATAACTCGAAGAGACCAGGTTTTTAGTAGACTTCCATAAGGCAGTTGAGAAAGCAAGGCATAAATCTTGGCATGACAGACACATTAGGACTAAAGTACTTGCGCAAGGAGACAAGGTCCTACTCTATGATAGAAGGTACCAGAATCATCCAGGTAATTTGCGCATGCATTGGTTGGGACCATTTCTAGTTGCGGAGATTTGACCTTCTAGAGCAGTCATACTTGCACAACTGGATGATATGTTGCATTCAGGATGGGTGAATGGCGCTCTCCTATGACCCTATATGTCTCAGAACTAAGTTAAAGGACTATTACGCTAGTCCAAAGAAGAATGTATAGTAGTTAGATTTGAGGTTTTCTGCAATTTCTGTAAATTCAGTTAATAAAGTTGAAATGTGTAGTGTTGCGCCGCGATATGTAGTTCATTTTCTTTTCTATCTAACTGTTGTTTGATGTGAAGCTTCTTACTCAACAGTGTAGGATCAGAAGTGTCAAGAACCTATTAATGACATTCATTAATATGACAAGGACCCATTTTGTGGTCAGAGGAAGAGAGAATGCAGATGTAATCTGAGTCCATGTGCCACACGAATCGAGTCCAATCATAGTATATATTACTATTCGATTAATCCATAAATTCATGATACACAAATATGCCATCGATATTCACGGTAGGATTCTCATCCATCAAACGATAAGGTCTGAAATCGGCCACATCCATGGCCAACTTGCAAAGTAAATGTCAGAATTGCCCAATAGGATTTACCCCATTAACCAGTCTCATCGGAAAAATCAGATCCAAGTTGCGTCCATATGGTAATGATGAATAAGAGTTATTACTGAACCTTCCATCTAAGCTCAAGTATAAGGCTCTGAGAACTCGTTGTAGGATGCATTGTTTCCCATAAATAACTTAGATATTTACGAATTCTGAAGAGTGAGCAAGCCTGTGTAATCCCTCGGCCCTTAGTAGTGATCCCCAATTCTTGTTTTGCCTGCGGAATTTGTTGATAGTTCAGAATCACAATGTCGAGAGCTACAGGAAGTTGAAGCATCCTTTCCAAGGATGCAATACCATATGATCCCTGCGACCCTCGAGTCAAGGTCATGGGTGATCTCAAGGGGAAGGTGGAGCAAGTCAAGATCCTCAACCTCAACTTAACAGACCAGGTCTTATTCCTGCAGATGAACATAGATGTTTTCTGGAGTATCACTCCAGATGAGCTGGGAGGCATGCAGTTTATGCCAAATCCCGACTTCATAATTTTTTTTAATTCAACTATCATGAACCTCAGGAACTTACCAGTGTTCGACACCACTGGTGAAGTTGCGAGGTGTACCAAGTTCTTGATCAGCAGGGTGCATGATAGAAGTCTGTGGTTGGATAGGAGATATCCAATCCAAGAAGAAGACATCCACCAACTTACTAGACTATCCCATGAGGGTGAGGACATGTCCAAAGGGTTCTAGGGTCCTAGAAAGAATGAAAATAAGAAGGGGGAGCCTAGCCTATATGAAAGGTTTCACACAAAGAGGTGGGTGTGCACAGCCAAGATCAAACCCATACTACCCAAGATAGTCAGAACTGGTTGCTACATCATAGCTATAAAAGTCATGAGGTCTTACTACAAGGGATATTGCACACTAGATGCTTTATCAGTGGTGGATTTTTGTGCCAATGGCGTTGTCTTCAACTAGTGCATCTACCTATTGGAGGAACTCCTTGTGGCCTACAAGGAAGCCTAGGAGAAAGGTGGTACTTTCATCTATGGATACTTGTTTCTTTCATTTTCAATGCTCAAGTGGGTTCCACCCACTGGAATAACATTGGAACTAGCAGATAAAGGGTGCTAAAAGAAAATGTTTGACCCGTGGCATTTAAGGGAAGACTTAGAGAACACCACCTTCAACAACACGACGTTCTCCAAGTGGTACAACAGGATAATTGACACAACACAGAGGTTGTGAACAACAATGACGCTCAAGTGTACAACAGATAATTGATACAACACGAGAAGCTAGTATTCCACAGGAGATGCTCAAATGAAATACGTGGAACATAGCATCCAGTATGAGCCGACACCATACATTTTTTTGGTCGAGGTATTCCAACAGGGATGAATTCCACTTGCATATTTTGTCATTCTATTTGGACAAAGAGGCCTTTGACAAGGAGGTGATGTTGTGGCTTGGATTCAAAGGAAACCCGTGAAAGTCAGGGATGCACTATGTTTTTCCCATCGATATGTTGAAGAAGAAAGGTTTGGAAGCAAGGGTAGGACCGAGGTTAGGAATAGAGGTACAGAAGAAATAATATCCTACACAGATGGACTCCGAAGAGGAGAAAGAGACGCAACCACTAGAGCGCAAGAAAAGAACACTTCCAATGTTCCCGCAAATACCAGAGCAATCTATGTTGACAGGTAATGATGTCAATGAAATCCTTAGTGATTCATTCATCAGAGAGCCCATGGCCAAGAAAAATAGGACAGGGATCTAGCCAAGCAAGGTTCTGAACCCCCAACCCATTGTTTCCACCATCCCCTGCACTCGCTCAGCAGCTCGAGCAACCCCTATCATACATATCTATGATGACCATGAGTCTGGAACCAATCAATCCACCATCATAACTGATCAACCTCCATCACCACCACAACCCCAGTTTCCACCTCTAGAAACCCACATTCCATACAAAACGAGTGATCCACAACCCATGGAGCTTGATCCCCTAGAGATACCTGAGAAGAGACCAAAAATTACTAGTCCAAACACATGGATACCCGAGTAGAGACCAAAACTCCCGGGCCCAAATCCAAAAGTAACTAAGCAGAAGCTACAACTCATTGGCCCAATCCCTGAAGCCAAGGACCAACAAATCATACTTTTTTTTCCACATAGGGACACTCCATATTCAACGAATATGAAAACGGTATAAAACACACAATTTTGAAGTCCCCGACACACTTCTTCAATGACCAAGGTTGAGGATGCCATGGGAAGCGCAACTATGGAGGTGGAGGCACATAAAGAGGTAGAGATACCAGAGGTTTAGAAAGAACCCGACATGACTTCAGGACAATGTGCAACTTCAACGTAGGAACAAATGGAGCTAGTTCTCCATAACCCTCAACAATGTGCAGAGTTGTTGCAGCTCTGCCTGGACAAAACATACTTTTTAACATTCCTACCATCAACGTTGAGTTTGAGGCTTGTGCTAGGACCGTCTACAAGAGAGGAGGAGGTAGAGACTCCCTCAGAGAACTCAACAACCAATGGTCTTCCACTTAAAGTCTGAGCACCCAGGGACACCACCCCTTCTCCCACATAAATAACATAGTGTCTAGCAACGCAACAGTCAGAATGATCATAGCCTCAACTGATAAACTGAAGCAGATGATCTAGCAGGATGAAATGTATGTAGAGTTTGCAAGGGAGGAAGTTTTGGTGCAATTTTGGTCATACCAAGTTCCTTTTCAGGTAACCAAGAAAAGTTATCGAGTATTCTAGACCACTACCATTTTCATCTGCTCCGAAGATAAGAAGTCTCACCCAAAGAATTGTTGAGACAAATAAATAGGGAACGATAAGGAAAAGACTTACGAGGATTCACATAACCTTCAAGACTCATCCTGATCTTACACAAGAGACATGAATAGATCTAAATCTTATGTGTACAAGAATCGAACCTACTTACATTGAGAACAAGCATCTAACCATAGAACCATCAAGTATAACTTATAAACCATAAAGAAGTACTGCAATGCATAAGTAAAACACACAGAGACACATCATATTTTGAAAATTCAGGTCCTTCTTCACATTATCATCAAAATATTTCTTTAATTACAAACTTATAAATACATAGTAGTGCTTTGTACAGGCTCTTGGCTCTAGACTCATGTCGCAGAGCTCCAATTCTCAGACTAATACATCGATTAGATTACATACTAAGGAAATTACTTGACGCGACTAACCAAAAAATCGACAAGAGGGAAAGATCAGACTGAACTTAATCACAATCCAGCCAAATTAATAGCTAACCAATCTCTTTTATAATCATGTTCATCCCTATATATAAGCTAGGTTGTATATTATGTCTCGTCTTGCACACTTTCTTCTTTTGTTGCAACCATTGTTTCTTACCTGGCATTGCGTTGTCTTTCACAACTAATTTTTGTTTCTCTTTCTTTCTCTGCTGTCGATCTTCTTCTGAAGATTTCACAACTTATGATCAGTAAAAAATTGCACAATCCCTTATCCCAAAAATGAAGGGCCCAACAGGCTCTGACCACAACCCTTGACTTTCCCTTGAGTCAAGTGCTTGGTTCTTTCGCATATTCCAAGAGCATCTGTTGTTTTCCCTTGTCCTCATTTTCTTCTTCCTTTTGCTCTTCTCTTTGTGCTTTCTCTTATTTTGCTTCTTCAAATGAAGGGCCCAACTCTGGGACCAACTCCAAGGTTCGCTCATTCACTCCTTGAAAGTTTCAAACTTTATCCCACAACTTTCTTGCGAGGAGGGATGCCTCTGCAACAAACTATTGGGTCACCTCTTTAATACACCCCTTTGGTTTGGATGCGACCAACAAGTTCCACTAGGAATATGCTATTGCATCAACTTGATGCATCTTCATGTACACTGTCTGAATGAAAAGTCTGAAGTCACGCAACTCTTCCTTTGCTATGTACTTTGCCTCAAAGAGAGCGTTCAATTCATTGTCTTCCTGTTGGATTTGGTCGAACTTTTTTTGTTGCTCCATCGTGGATGCAAATTCTTCATTCAGAACCTGGATCTTGGTGCACACCTCCTCCAAGACCTAGTTACGTTGAGCAATGATGCCCATCCAATCACTAACTTCCCTGAAAATCTTTGTGCATTCTGTTGTGTATGCGTGTAGTGCTGCTCGGGCATTGTTGCCTTGCAGTACTATCTTCTACATCTACTCTTGAAAGTTCTAAGGTTGTTGCTCTACTTCTTGTTGAGTCTGTTGTAATTGTGCTTTTAGATGCTTAGCATGAGTGGTGATTTGTGTCCATGCTCCTTGGAGCAGCTGAATCTGATGCTTTGGCTTGCCTGCATCATTGGCTTCAAGTAGTTGGGGTGCGGCCTTGCGAATCTTCACCCAAGATTCAGCAAGCCTTTCTTGCACTCTTTCCAGTCTGTGATCAATCTAAGCTTTGGCTGTTTCTTCTTACTATCTTGATGATTACACAAGGAATTCTTCCTCCCTTGCAACCTTGAAAGAACTCTCGGCCTATTGGATCCTTTTCTCCAGTTGATCAGTTGATGCTCTGATCAGTCCAAATAAGTGCATTGCTGACCACTATACCAGGTCAGCAGATGAAGGAGGTGTGTCTCTGGGTGCTCGTGTCGATAGTGTAAGTCCACTAGCCCTTGAATTCCCCAAGCATGTCTTTACCTCCTCCTTTGTCGATGGTCCTAGCGTAATCCTCAACCTTAGAGCTGAGGGAAAGAGAGTCAGAACCTTTGTTTTGGCTATGCATAGTTGCATCAGTTATGCGCATTGCTGAGGGTTTTGGAGAACCTTCTTCATCTGTTCAGATGAAGATGTCACACTCTGCCCAGGTGTTGATTCTGGTTCCTTCTGAGCCTCTTGTATCTCCTTCTCTTTTGTTGTGTCTGCTTCTTGCATTATGATTTCTTAGGCACCCTCACCCTTGGCTGGTGAGGGGATTTATTGGTTTCTCTGGGCTTGCGAATCCTCCATAGTTTGGGTTTCTTTTCCTTGCACCAAAGGCTCAGTCTGATTTTATTGGATGTCTGGGTTCAGACCAGTTAGCTTCATGCTCTGCTCTAGTACTTTGGGGTTTGGACTAGAAACTTTTGGTCTCGACTTAGGCAACTCTTGGGTTATTTCTGGGAGTTCTCGCTTCACTTTATCTGGTTGATCAAGTTTCATCAGCTCTATGTTTGTGTTCTGCGGTGGACTGGTGGTTTATGGGGTTAACAACTGGGGTTGTGGTGATAACGGAGGGTGCTCAGTGATGATTTTGGATGGAAATGTTTTAGGCTCATGGTATTCCTAAATGTGTATGATGGGGATTTCTTTGACGGATGAACGGGTGCAGGGGACAGGTGATGAAATGGGTTGGAAGTTCATAGGTTTATTCAGCGAAACCCTAGTTCTGGGATTCTTCACCACTGGTTCGTTAACGAACACAACACTCAAGATCTGGTTGATGTCCTCACCTGAAAACAAAATATTATCTTGTAGTCGATGGAGGACTGATAACATTATTTTCTTATGCTCCAATGGTTGCATCTCGTCTTCCTCCTTAGAGTCTTATTGTGCTGGAGTATTCTGCTTCTATGGCTCTAGGCCTGAGCTCGGTCCTACCCCTGCTTCTTTGTCTTTCTTCTTTAGCATCTCCGCAGGAAGAACATAGTGCATCCCAGACTTGCATGGGTTGTGATTGACTCATGTCCACAACATTACTTCTTTGTCGAAGGCCTCCTCGTCTAGATAGAATGACAACATCCTTGTATGGAAATCTTCCCTACTAAAATGTCTCGGCCATACAAACATATGGTGTCAGTTCATGCTGAAGGAAATGTTTCTAGTATTGTATTTGAGGAGCTCCTATAGAATACATAGCCTCTGTGTTGCGTCTATCATGTCATCGTACCACCTAGAAAATGTTTTGGTGTTGAAGGATGCATTCTCTGAATCCAACCTGGACGGCTAGGGCTTGAACATCTTCGCCATGCACCCCTTGTCTGGTAGCGCCGACGCCCTTCCCATAGGTGTCTTCCACTTGAACATTGAAAATTCCAGCAAAAAATATTTGTAGGTGAAGGTTCATCCCTTCTCCTGCGCTTCCTCGCATGCCACTAGTAGTTCCTCTAACAGGTAACTACACCAATTGGACACATCATCATTGGAACACAAGTCTGTTACTAATAATGCATCTAGAATGCATTCTCCCTTGTAGTATGATATCATAACCTTGTTGGCTATGATGTAACAAGAAGTTCAGACTGTCTCTGGTAATATGGGGTTGATTACTGTTGTGCGTCCCCCCCTCTTTGTGTTGAATTTTTCATACATGTTGAGCTCTCCTTTATTTTTTTCGTGCTTACTAGGACCATGGAATCCTTTCGACACAAATTCTCCTTTGAAGGAAAGTCTAGTAATATGATGGATGTCTTCAGCATGGATTTGACACCGCTTCTCCAACCATAGACTTCTATCATGCGCCCTACTTATCAGAAATTTTGTGCACCACGCAACCTCACCAGCGGTACCGAATACTGGTAGGTCTCTAAGGTTCATGATGGTAAAATTGAATAAGTTGACAAATTATGGTTTTGACACGAATTACATGCCTCCTAACTCCTCTGGAGCCATCTCCCAAAAGACATTTATGTTCATCTTGGGGAACAAAACTACATTTGTTAGGTCAAGATTGAGGAGCTTAACATGCTCCACCTTCCCTTTGAGATTGCCCATGACCTCGAATCAGGGGTCGCAGGGCTCATCTAGTACTACATATTTAGACATGGCTCTTTGAATTGTTGTGGCTCTCAGCATTGTGGATTCTGAGTTATCACAACTTCTATGGAAAACTAAGGACTAGGGTCATGACTACGGATTTCACAATTGTATAGGCTGGTTCTCTCTACCGAATTTGGAAATGGTTATGTTCTTTGAAAACGATGCATTCTCAGGCGAGTTATTAGAGCCTTATACTTGGCTTGGTGGGAAATTTTATCAATAACTATTTGTCATCATGACCGTATGGATGCAACTAGATCTGAGTTGTCTGACGGGATGCTTTAATGGGGTAAATCCTATCGGGCAATTATGGCATTTACTTGCGTGAGCAAGATCGGGATGTGGACGGTTTCAGAACTTTCCATTTGATGGGTGGGAATCTCAGAGTGAACTCTGATGGAATCTTTGTGTATCACGGATTTATGGATTAACTGAATTCAGACGGGGTACTATAATGGAAATAAAGGTTGTGACTAGACTGGGTTCATGTGGCACATGGACTCAGATAATATTTAGATTCATTCTCCCTTTGACCACAAAGGGGGTCCCCATCATATTAATGACTGTCATTAATGGATTCTCTTATTCTTCAGATGCTGCATTGTTGAGTCATTAGTTATGTATCAAACAACACTTAAATAGAAAATTAACTATGTGTCATGGTGCAACACTATGTACATCAACTTTATTAACTGAATTTACAAAAATTTCAGAAAACTCAAATCTAACTACTATACATGCTCCTTCGAACTAGGGAAACAATCCATTTTTCTTAGTTTTGAGACATATAGGGCTTCAGGATAGTGTCGTTCACCCATCCTAGCCACAACATACCATCCAGTTGCGCGATTCTGACTACTCCTGAGGGTCGGATCTCCACAATTATAAATGGTCCCAACCAATGCATGCGCAACTTTCCAAGATGCTTCTGGTACCAACTATTGTAGAGTAGAACCTTGTCTCCATGCGTAAATACCTTGGTCTTAATGTGTCTGTCATGCCAATATTTTTGTCTTTATTTTTCAATTGACTGATGGAAGTCTTCTAGAAATATGGTCTCCTCGAGTTTTTATAACTCCATAAGTCTCTACGCAACTGATTCCTCCTATGACATATGTGTGATCTATTGGGCCCTTCATTTTTTTGAAAGAATTGCACAGCTAAGCACGAGTTGCGCAAACTTCATCCGAGGCTGGGAGAAAGAGTAACAAAAAGTAGTTGTGAAAGTCAGTGCAACGCCAGCTAAGAAACAAACGGTTGCAACAGAACAAGAGAGCATGCAAGCTGAAAAGGAATACATAACCCAACTATATATAGGGATGAATGTAATTGTAAAAGGGTTCATTCATTGGCAGAAGTACTCATTAGTTGATACCTCGTTCATTGTTGGTTGATTAGGGTTAAGTTGAGTCATGCTGATCAGATTCACCCAAGTTTTGGGATTAGTGTTAGTTCTTGTTGTAGGTCGAGATAAGAAAATGATGAGTCTGTAATGAATTAAAAATGTCAGTTGGAGAGCCGGAGCTCTGAGATATGGGTTCAGAACCAAGAGTCTGTACTGAGCCTTTCTTGTAACTCTGAGTCTGTAATGAAGGAAAATCCTGGAGATAATAGGAAGCAAGACTAAATTTCAAAATAAGACGTGTCTTTGTATGTTACTTATGAATTACAGTGTTTCTTTATGACTTATGAGTTCTACTTAATGGTTCAATGTTTAGATGATTGCTCGCATCGTAAGTAGGTTCAACTCTTGCATTTAAATGTTCTAGATCTGGTAATGTATTTTGTGCAAGAAAATGAATGAGTTCTGACTGCTCTATGGATCCCCTTTAGTATTCTCCCTACCCTTACCTATCTATCTATCTTAGCAAAGCTTCGGGTGAGACTTCTTCTCTTCGAAGGAGATGAAAATGCTAATTCTCTAGACTACACAGTACCTTTTGTTGGTAACCTGAGAAGGACCCTGGTCTAATCAAATTCGCGCCAGCAAAATGGTTTCGTTGTCGGGACCCTGTAGAAAAGGGAACCTATAGGGAGAATGCTTCCATCGATCCATAGATATGTCATTGATCAATGGTGGGAAAGGAGATGTGATGCCTTTATAAGGAAAGAAGTAGAATTAAGGAGAAAATCAGTGGAAAACACTCGCAAAGGAATATTTTACTCAAAAAGATCGAGCGACCAGTATGATATTTTCTAGGTTAAATTCCCAGAAGAATTCTTTCACTGGATAAAGAGGCTCCAAGAAGCTACAAAATTCCAGGGATTGACCAAGAATATTTGTGCATGGGATACCGAAGAGTTAGTAGCGTTGCATCGACTGGATTTCCTAGTTACACGAGCTGTGGACTTCTAGGTTAGTACCACGCTAGGAGGATACATAATTGAATTTGCAGCTGAGAACCACCATCCCTTCTCATGGGCGCAGGAAATTTTCAAGAAAGGAACAAGGGGAAGATTGTTTATATAAATCCCCCTTTTGATTAAGGTTTTCTTGATGGAGGAAGGGATGTTGATTATGTCCCCGACTGAGATGGAAAAGTAAACACCCTTGCTTGGGGTAGGGTGAGACCGGGTGAGAGTCATGGCATGAGAGAGGGGAAGGGGTCCTTGAAAAATGGGGGGGAAACAATAAGAAAGGGACTCGAGAGATGAGCGAGCCTTGAAGAGAGCTTGCATAGTTGAGAAGTGGTGGCACGATGAAATCAAGAAAGTCGTAAGATAGTTTGAAAAGTTGAGGAAAGAAGGTGGAGAGGGAGAAGCAGAGGAAAGATAGATGGAAGAACTACAGAAGATGAGAAGACATGAACGATTGGCCAGTCAAAGATTGAACGAGAGAGAAGCGGGGAGAGAAATCAGCCCCCAGGAAATAGGACGAGAAGGAGAAAGAGAAGAGGAAAGAGAGGAGAAATCCAACATAAATCTTGGAGGAGAAAGAGAAGACTCATCCTCGATAACAGGAGAGATCGAGAATCCGGCCGAAGAGATCATCCCAGTGGAAGATAACGAGACCCCCCAGATCAAATAAAACCGCCCCAAAGCCAATGGTGCTAGCCACGAATAATCTGTACCCCAAGTGCCTTCTATACAAATGGTAAGTTCGATACTACCTTCTCATGTTAGTTTTGTTCCAGTACAATTAGTTAATCAATCAGAACCATGAAGCGCGAGTATAGGGAGGTTATTGGCATCCCCTTGTAGATCGCAAGTAGGACTGTTAGGGGTCATATTGTTACGAACAATAGGATCAGCAATGGCCAGCCACGCGGGAGGCTCAATTGCCCGATATCTGAGTTTTGGGGTAACGGAGCTGAAGATGTTGGGAAGCATTGGTTCTTGTGCGAAGACATCTAGATATCTAGAGGGACTCTAGATGTGAATAAGCTAGTCGAGTTCCAATTTATCTTGAGAGGTCATGCTCTCAAGTGGTACATGAATATCATTGAACTAGGAGTTCTAGGGATGCAAGGTCAAACATTTACACTTGGCCAGGTACAGACGAGGTTCATAGTAGAATTCAAACTACCTCAGTCAGAACAACAGGCTCTATCTGAGTTGTGGGATATCCAATAGAGAGAAGGTGAATCGGCCTGGGAGTACATATACAAGTTTAAATATTCCATAGGAAGGTTAGCACATTCAATACACGAAAAACATCAAAGGGAGTGGTACATTAAGGGGTTGTTGCCTCTGTCTCAGATTTTGCTAATGAAACAATGGATAGCCACGTTAATAGATGCATTGGAACAATCAATGAATATTGAAGCCATGGAGGGATATCCCAGGATTTTAAGAGTAACCCGACCCCTAGTAGATGTGAATCTGGCGCAACTACAAGAGAAGATATCAACACTAACAAAAACGATTTAGGAGATGACGATACCCAGAACAGGACGACCATAGTTTTGGTGCACAGGATGAAATACGGAAGGTCACTTGGAAAATGAATGTCCACGAATGAGGGGAGTATACCTCCTAAGACTCTGATGGTAACCCCACTAGGACCCACGAGAGGATTTGAGCAAGTATCGACGAATTCGTCATTCCATCACTCCACCCCATATCACACTTTTCCAGAAGGCCAAGCATCACCGACAGAGGAATACTGTGAGATCTACAGAATCCACGGGCATGGGCCAAGACAGTGCCCCATCATGCAAAAGTATTTGATAGTGCTGAACACAGTACACTGTTAGTTCTATGCATCCACTACGCATACTACCAATCAATGTCGAGTGTTGGATGCACTTGTAGACAAATTAGACCAAACAACATTTAGGGTGAACAAAAACCCTCAGGGGCTAGGACGAGTTCGAGGAGGAGGAGGTAGAGGTGATTTCAGAGGAGGAATAACTGGGGGACGAGGACCAAGAAGATGTTATAAATGTGACAAACAAGGTCACTTGGATAGAGATTGTCCTCACCCAAGACGCCCATGCTTCTCTCACTGTAGGACCAACGGAAACACAACTGAAGACTGCCTAGAGTTAATTGAAAAATGGGAAGACAAAGTACGACAAAGAAGAACTAACCTTATCAGTTCAGAGATCAAAAGGATTTCTAAGGGACAATTTCCTAGCCTTAATATTATTACTTGAGGAGGAAAAAAGATAGGAGTTGATGATGATACTCTACCTCAGATCCAGAAAGCAACACCTAAGGGAGACAGGTATGACCCCCTAAATAAAAAACTGTTCTTTAAAGATTCCATAGAAGTATTCCAGAA
>SNQJ01S0015464.1:276929-291005 GCA_010110895.2 Picea sitchensis | reverse complement strand
CTAGATAAGGGGTACATGGCGAAGATGTATGATCCATGGAAGTCCATACCAGACTCAAAGAACACAACACTCAACAACACAGCGTTTTCCAAATGGTATAATGCTATGATAGACACAACGCAGAGGCTGCACATCCCACAAAATATCATCAATTGCAACACGAGGAATATCACCTTCAGCATGAACAAGCACAACACATTTGTTTGGTCGAGACATGCCAGCCGAGAACATTTCCACACACAGATGCTATCGTTCTATTTGGATGAGGAAGATTTCGATAAGGAATTCATGCCATGGCGAGGAGTTAAACGTGGCTTGCGTAAATCAGTGATGCATTACATTTTTCCTGTGGATCTTCTCAAGAGAAAAGACAAGGAAGTAGGAGAGGGACTGATTTCAGGCCCCAAGAAAAAGAATCCAGATGCTCTGACACAAACAGATTCATAGGAGGAAGAAGATATACCACAGATGGAGTGGAGAGAAACACCGTCCCCCCGACACCTACCAGATGATGTTGTGTTTTCAGGTGTGTAGGTTAACCAGATCTTGGGCATTGTGATTGGTACTGAACTAGTGGTGAAGAGGCACAAAACTGGGGTCTCACCGAAAAAACCCTTGATCCCATAGCCCCTTGCATCTGTCACTCCCCAGACCCATGCCATGACCAAATCCACCACTATCATTGACATTCAAGATGACCTGGAGCCTGAAACATTTTCGTCCACATTCATCATTGAGCACCCTCCACCAATCCAATTAACAAACCTCCTCACAACCACTCCACACTAAAACACAACCTTAGATCTGATGCAACTTGATCCACCATAAATAGTAGAGCGACCAGCCCCACAAATAACCAGAAAATTAACCAAGCCAAAACCAAAAATTTATGGTCTCGACACCAAATCCCCTAAGCCAAGAATGGTGCTGGATGTTCCGAATCCAAACAACCAGGAACAAAAACTTGAGTCTTCAACATAGGAAGAAGATGGCCAGAGTAGAGAGGATAAGGAACCCAATAGAAACCAGCAAGTCACCTCACCAACCAAGGCTGAGGGTGCCCAAGAAATCATGGCACACTAAGAAGAAGGATCAGATGAGCCACAGAAACCTGATGCGCACAACGAACCATAAGAGACAAATGAGCATGATCTGACATCCATGCGAGCACAAATGGAACAAGTTCGCCATAACCCCCAACAATGTGCAGAATTGAATCAAATCTCCATAGCCAGAACAGAGGTTATGACTCTTCTTCCAACAGATCTAAGGATGAGAATCACACCAGCATCGTCGATAAAGGAAGAGGTAGACACTATCTCAGACCATTCAACATCTAGTGTACTTCTGCTACAGACGTGAGCACCCGTCGAAGTACCCCCTTCATCTACTGACATGATACACTAGACAACGCCCCAATTATTTGGTTTAATCAGGGCATCCACGGACGATTTGGAGAAAAGACTCCAGGAGGATGAGATATTAACTGATATCGCAAGGAAAGAAAAATTTGTTACACACACATACAAAATACAGGATGGACATGAAAAAATTCAAGTCCATCGCAAACTGGAAAAAGTGTAGGAAAAACTTGCTTGGGCTTGGCTAGAGATTCAGAAGGTTGTGCCTAAACTACTCGAGGCCAACGACATAAGCGAGCTAGAGTAACAAATCGAGTTGTTACAAGAATCATGGATGCAACTGACCAACCACACTAACCAGCTCCAAGTGAAGCTACAACAGGTCCAACAGGAAGCAGAACAATAGCCTTAGCTACTCCAGGCATAGATGCAAAAGATAATATTGCAAGCTGACAATGCCAGAGCAGCACTGCACAAGAACACATCGGACTACACCAAAAATTTTCAGAGAAGTCAGGGAATGGATGGGCATCATCACTCGATGAAATAAATTTTTGGAGGAAATGCGCACAAAGATCTAGGTGTTGAATGAAGAAGTTGCGACAACAATGGACCCTATGGAGAAACAATAGAAGTTTGACCAAATTCAACAACCCGACAATGATTTGAATACACTCTATGAAGCATAGTCTGTAGCCAAGAAAGAGCTGTGTGATTTTCAA
Organism: Picea sitchensis; assembly: GCA_010110895.2. Classification (NCBI taxonomy): domain Eukaryota; kingdom Viridiplantae; phylum Streptophyta; class Pinopsida; order Pinales; family Pinaceae; genus Picea; species Picea sitchensis. The sequence continues at coordinate 288,922 of SNQJ01S0015464.1, read as the reverse complement.
CTGGTAATTCAATCCGACTATATGAAAATGCACTAGGTCGATGCAACAGTCGACTTTGAATGGAACTCTTTGGTTACGACCAAGACAAAGGAGTACAACAAAGAGACGACCCAATAGTTTTTTGCAGAGGAATCACTCCTCGCCTGGAAATGGTAGGACAAAGTTGAAATATTTCAAGGTGTAAAGCACCGAGCCTTAAAGTTGGTACCAGAATTGGGTCCTTCGTTTGAGGAGGTAAAGGAAGAAAAGGCACAAACATAAGAGATCAAAGAAGAGGAAAATATGGACAAGGGAAAACAACAGATGCTCCTGGGGGATGTGAAAGAACCAAGCGCTTGACTCGAGGACAAGTCAAGGATTGTGGTCGAAGCCTGTTGGGCCCTTCATTTTTGGGAAAGAATTGTGCAAGTTTTGGCTAAGCACGAGTTGTGCAAACTTCATCAGAGGTTGGGAGAAAGAGTAACATAAATAAGTTGTGAAATTCAATGCAATGCCAGCTAAGAAAAAAATGGTTGCAACAGAACCAGAGAGCATGCAAGCCGAGAAAGAAGACATAACCCAGCTATATATAGGGCTGAATATAATTGTAAAAGGGTTCGTTCATTGGAAGAAGCACTCATTAGTTGATACCTCGTTCATCATTGATTGATTAGGGTTAAGTTGATTCATGTTGATCAGAGTTGCCCAAGTTTTGGGATTAGTGTTGTTTCTTGTTGTAGGTCGAGAGAAGAAAAGGATGAGTCTGTAATGAATTAGAACTGTTAGTTGGAGAGTTGGAGCTCTGAGATATGAGTTCATAACCGAGAGTCTGTAATGATGCTTTCTTGTAAATCTGAGTATATAATAAAGGAAAGATCTAGGAGATAATAGGAATCAAGAATAAATTTCAAAATATGATGTGTCTTTGTATGTTACTTATGCATTATAGTGTTTCTTTATGACTTATGAGTTCTACTTAATGGTTCAACGTTTAGATGGTTTCTCGCATCGTAAGTAGGTTCAMATCTTTCATTTAGATGTTCCAGATATGATAATGTATTTTGCACAAGAACATGAATGAGTTATGACTACTCTATGGATCCCCTTTAGTCTTCTCCCTACCCTTCCCTATCTATCTGTCTCAGCAACACTTCAGGTGAGACTTCTTCTCTTCAGAGGAGATGAAAATGCCAATGCTTTATACTACACTGTACCTTTTTTTGGTAACCTGAGAAGGACCATGGTCTGATCAAATTTGTGCCAACATGATCTGTGAAATATATAAACTTGAAGTGATGAATTCTATAGTCACCACTGCCTCTTTCCCATAAACTAGCTGGAATGGTGTGTACCTGTGGAGTTTCTTTGTGGTTGTCTTGTAAGCCCATAGTACTCTTGGGACTATATCATCCCAATCTTCCTAATTTGTGCAAAAAAAAAAATTCAATCCTATTTATAGAATATTATTGAAGGCTTCTTGATCTAGGTGGATATCATTGGCCACCCACCTTTTCCAACTGGCTCAAAACAGTTTTCTGGCAATTTTGGCAATTTACTATTTTTAACAATTTTTTAACTTTCAAGGCCATTTTGAGGGCCCAAATGAAGGTTTTTCGATATCTAGATTCTCAGTTATAGTAAAAATACTTATTGATCCCCCAAAATGAATCTCTTCGACGATACCTTTCCAACGAGCTATCACACGCCTAAAACAGAGATCGTATGCAAAAGTTATGACCCAGGGAAGTTGATGTACTCACTTACCCAAACGGGGCCCACATGACTTTTGGTGCTTCATCTCCTAGGGTTAGGTTTTTGGATATCTAGGGTTTTTCACATTCCTATTTATTGTAAAAAGGCCTTCAGAGCCTCATTGTAACCATCTTCTTGCGAATGCGAGTAGCCGTCACATCTCTTCTCAGAGATAAGTTGCCACCATTCTAGCGAGTCTTTCACTCTGTATTTTTATAGTCTGTACATTTCTTTCATTAATAGAAATTGTGTATTAATGTATATCTGTGTTTATGGTTGCATATCTGATACATTTCTATTATATTATTGAATATCTGCGATATCTTTGTGCATTTCTTTATTATATCTCTGATCTCATTTCGTGCTGAAAATAATCCGGATCACTTCTACTGTTCCATTGGTCTGCGAGTGGTAGGGGCTTCTTTTGTGATGTTGGATCAGGAACTCCGTTGTAAGAGTTTCTATAGTGCTACTAATTAAATGAGCTCCCTGATCACTAGTTAGGCTTCTAGGACATCCAAAATGAGTGATAATATTCTCAAAGATGAAACTGACAACAGTATTGGTCGAACAATGTTGAACAACTGTTGCTTCAGCCCGATGCATAAGGTAGTCAGTTGCGGTGATGATGTACCTAGCCTTTGAATGCTTGGTGGTGGGGTTGATTGGTCCAATGAATTCATCTGCTCATTTCTCAAATGCTTGTATAGCTTGAATTGGTTGCAGTGGTAATTCATCTTGTCATGACTGCTTACCCACTCTTTGAAAAACATCACATGATCTAGCCTATACTTTTTCATCCTTGAAGAGTGTTTCCCACCAAATTCTATCTTGTAGATATTTTTGTGCAGTGGCCTTTCCTCCTACGTGACCTCCCGCAACTCCACTGTGGGATTCCTAGAGTATATCCTGTCTTTCATGACCCAGGACACATCTTCTGAGGATACTATCTAGTCCTAATTTATACAATTGTCCGACGATCAACTAGTAATATGTTGCTCTAATAACCATGTGGAGTTTCTGGGTTGCAGAATATGTTTTTGGGTAGGCCCCTATACTTAAGAAGATTGTTATGTCCTCCAGGTACTCTGGTATGGCCTCAACCCAGAAAAAGTCTATATTTGGGAGCTGATCGTCTATTGCTTCGCCACTTTCCCATGACTTTAATATGGACAGGTGATCAGGGCCTACATTGCATCTTCCCTACTTAATGATAACTTCAAAGGAAATTTCTTGAAATAACAACAACCATCCACAAATTCTCCCTTCCAACATAGGTTTTTAAACTAGATATTTCAATGCAGAATTATCAGTAAAGAACTTGAAATGAGAACCTAGCAAATAATGTCTAAATTTATGAAAAGCATAAATCATGGCTAAGCCCTCTATTTCTGTCATTGTGTAGTTATTCTCTGCTTGCGACAACTTCTGAATCGCAAAATAGATAGGATGATCCATAGCTCCATCTCTAGGTTGCGTTAAGATAACTCCTAAGGCAATTCCTGAAGCATCTACATGGACGTGAAATTCATTCTCCCAGTTTGGGAATATAAGAATCGGTGATGTGTTGAGCTTCTCCTTGAGTGTCTCAAATGCTTTATCACATTTTGGAGTCCATTGGAAYGTTTCATCCTTTTTCAATAGGTTTTCTAGAGGTGCAGTGATGTTGGCATATCTTCGGATGAACCTGCGATAATAACATGTGTTTCCCAGCGTGTAACGCAAYTGTTTATCATTCGTAGGTGGTGGAATATTCACAMTGACTACAACTTTGGATKGGTATACCAATACTCCTTCTCGAAAGACTATGTCTCCCAACAAATTCCCATGTGGTACACAGAAGATACATTTTATGAGATTCTATGAGATCTGCAATTCTCTACATCTATCAAACATTAGTCGTAGCAGTGCTACATGTTCCTTGAGAAGGCTATATATCATCCAATCATCCATATAGAATTCTATAAACTTGTGAATGAACTCTCTAAAATATGCTATTATGATCCTAGAGAAAAATACAGGGTGTTTTTTAAGCCAAATGGCATCACATTGTATGCAAAAGATCCCCATTCTGTTATGAATGTGGTCTTCTTTTTGTCATCTTCGACGATCCTGACTTGGTGGTAGCCTTAAAATCCATCTGTGAATGAGTATGCTTCCTTTCCCGCAACCTCTTCTAGCACCTCATGAGTAAAAGGTGTTGGGAAAGGGTCATGTGCACACGCAGAGTTAAGGCTTATATAGTCTACACAGACTCTAATATCCTCTTTGCCTTTCTTTCTTTGAATAACTATTGGGCTGACCCATTCTGCTTCTTCTACTACAAAAATGATTCATGCTTCCAACATCTTATCTATCTCCTTCTTAACCTTCTCTTTTACTCTAGGGTTAAGACGGTATGGTCTATGTGTCACAGGCTTGGATCTTGGTTTCAATTCAATTTGCATTTCTCCCATAACTCCTTTGATTCCCTTTAACACTGAAAAATTCTTTAGGAACAAATCCTCATATTCCCGCAGCAAACTTTGTATTTCTCAACTGGTTTCTTCATCCTAGTAGTATCCCACCGTAGCTCTCTTGGGATTCTATATGGTCCCTATATTGATTTTGTGCAATTTTAATGGGTGATTGTAGGAGATATCAGTCTGGTTGGGTATGGTGTTCTGTATTTCTTTGTTCCCCTCTGTCTCTTTGATGGCTAGGTTTCTCAATTCCTCTAAGTCATCTAGGATTTCTAAATTCATGCTAATCTGATAACATTCTATAGGTTTCTTAGTTGAGGGAAGGTGAAGGCTAGTATGAAGTTCTTGACTATGTTTGGCACAAACCACTAAGTTTGATTTATGATAACCATTATCTATAAAAAGGAATTCTTTAATCTTTTGCAGGACTACTTCAAGCTGAGGGCACTTACTTGTAAATGAGAAGTCCTTGCAAAAATGATTTTCTAGTGTTTTCTAGTCGTTGGTTTATCTTATGGTTTCCTCATGTATGAACCAATATTTCGGGATTGGACCTAGAGAGTGGGGAAATATTTGAACCCAGAAGCAAGAGGGTATTCCCACATCTTTCCACTGTGTCACTCACTGTTAGATATGCACTCTAGTGTCTGATTCTCCATTCAACAGTTGTGCAACTTGGATATCTATCTACATATCTGATTCTAGATGCTCCTTATTCTGGAACCTATACTTGATATCTTGCTTCACATCATCCCAAGTTATGAGTAAAGATTTATGATTATCCCACCATTTGGAAGGTGTTTTCTAAAAATCTACAACTACTATCGAGATTCTTTGATCTTCTACTACCTTTTCTTCCATGCTGAGCATAAAAATGTCTAGTTCTGAGGTGCCATTGTATGTTGGGTGTTCTCTAACTTCACTCTCAACCCATCTGGTTACTCTGACAGTTGCACATATTCTTTAGAATGTTTCCTATGAACCTTGTTGCCAACTGTCAAAAGCTAATTCTAAATCTTCGTATGCTGACTGTATGCTTATCCGACTTACTGATCCATCAATGGTAGGATTTATATAATCGTCTCTTGTTCTTGCTGTTATGGTGTACAACTGGTCCAAGTCTTATCCCTCCATATTATTTTTTTTTGGCTCTGTATTATTGGGTCCTACATATGGATCCAAAGTTTGAACTACCTTGATTTCATCAGCCTCAAAGGTCATGGTTTATTTCTTTCAGTCAATTACTACATAGTTGTCATAGGCCCAATCAATTCCAAGTAGTACAGATTAAGGTTCCTTATCTCCCATGATCTCAATGAATTAAAATTCAACCACTGTCTTTACTCCTGCAACATCTATTTCCACATTCTCCAGTCTTCCTATGGGGAAGATACAATATTGGTTTTCCATTCTTAACTGAATTGGAGAATATGTTAGCCTAGGTTTTCCTAAGGCTTCCCAGGTCTTCTTAGAAAGAATGTTCACATCAAATCCTAGGTCCAACATGACATCCTTAATGTCAAATTCATCTAACTGGGCTATTGGTCCAAATTATTTTTCATTTCATACTTTTCTTCGCTGCACTCTCTGAGTACTCTTCTTAGGAATATTATCCCTTATTCTTGCTTCTAGGGGTTCTTCGTTCCCTAAAACTAGGTATAGCGTATTGCGCAACATATCTATTGGTTGATCATTCCCCAGAATATTAGAGAATACTTGAAACCAAAGGTCAACTACATTTTGAGGTTTCTCAAGTTGTCTTGGTATGACTACAGGGTTTCTGGGTGCAGGGGTGAAGCAGGGACTTGTGCCATCTTAGGATAAACAATAGGTTGTGGGGGTTTCTGTCGCATATCAGGGCTAGGAATATTCTGAAATACTTCTATGGAATATTTAAATAACAACTTCTATTTTATAGGGTCGTACCCATATTTTTTAGGTGTTTCCTTTTGGATCTGAGGTAGAGTATCAACATCATCTCTTGTCTTCTCTCCTCCTCGAGTAACGATATTAAGGTTGGGAAATTGTCCCTTAATAAATCTCTTGATTTATGAACTGATGAGGTTAGTTCCCCATTGTCATACCCTATCTTACCATTTTGAAATTAATTTAGGGCAGTCTTCAATTGCATTCCCATTGGTTCTACAGTGAGAGCACCATGTCTGCCTTGGATGAGGATAGTCTCTAGCCATGTGACCTTTCTCATCATAGTTATGAAATCTTCTTGGCCATCTTCCCCCAGTTCTTCCTCCTCTGAAGTCTCCTCTGGATCCACCTCCTCGACCTCTTCCTAGTCCTTGAGGGTTTTCATTCACCCTAAATGTTGTTCGATCTAACTTGTCTACAAGTGAATCCAAGGCTCTACATTGATTGGTAGTATGTGTGGTAGATGTGTAGAACTAACAGTGTATTGTATTTGGTATTGTCAGATATTTCTTCATAATGGGGCATTGTCTTGGCCCATGTCGAAGGATTAGGCATATTTCACAATACTCAGTTGTTGGCGCTGCTTGGCCTCCTAGAAAAGCATGATACGGGGTGGGGTTATAGAATATAAAGTTCATAGACACTTGTGTAACTCCTCCTGTGGATCCTGGTGGGGGTACCATAGGATTCTGAGGATTTCCCTTTCCCCTTATTCATGGAAATTCGTTCACCATATTTCTTTCTGTATAACATCCAATGCACCATACCTGTGGTCGTCCTAGTCTGGGTGTAGTCAGCTCTTGAATATTTTCTGTAAGCGTTGGTATTTTCCCTTGTAGTTGAGCCACATTCACATATGTTGGGGGTCTGTTCACTCTCAGGCCCCCAGGGTATCCCACCATGGCTTCAATATTCATCTATTGTTCCAAGGAATCTGTTAAAGTGGTTATCCGCTATTGTGTTAGCGAAATCCGAGTCAAAGGAAACAATCCCTGAATGTACCATTCCCTTGGATTTTCCTCATGGATTGGATGTTGTTCTTACTAAAGTAGTTTGAACTCTGTTATGAAACTTGTTCGTACCTTTCCAAGAGTGAATTCTTGAACTTACATTCCTGGCACTCCTGGCTCAATGATATTCATGTACCACTTGAGAGCACTAGTCTGGAACTCGACCAACTTATTCGCATCTGGGGTCCCTCTGGATCTCTAGATTGCTTCAGACAAGAACTAGTGTTTCTCAACATCTTCATCTCCCTTACCCCAAAATTTTGGGTATCGAGAAATCAAACCTCTCACATGGCCAGCCATTGTTGATCTTGTTGTTCTTATCAATATAAACTTTAATGGTCCTTCTTTTGATCTACCAGGGGATCCCAATATCCTCCCTATATTGTGACTGACTAACTAATTGCACTGGAACAAAACTAGCATGAGAAGGTAGTATCAAAATTACCAATTGTATAGAAGACACTTGGGGTATGGGTGATTTGGGGTTGGTGCCACTGGCTTCAGGGAGGTTTTCTTTGATCTGGGGGGTCTTATTTTCTTCCACTGGAATGATCTCTTCGACCGTATTCCTGATCTCTCCTGTTATCGGGGAAGAATATTCTCTTTCTTCTTCAATATTCATGCCAACTTCTTCCTCTCTTACATATACACCTTCTCCTTCTTGTCCAACCTCCTAGGGACTTCTTTCTCTCTATGCTTCTCTCTCACTTAATATTTTACTTCCCAGTCTTTCTTGTATTCTCTTATTCTAGAACTCTTCCATGTATCTTTCCTTTACTTCTCCTTATCAAACTTCTTTCCTCATCTTCTCAGACTATCTTTCTTCTTTCTTGATCTTGCTGCGCTACCACTTCTCAAATATGGTGGCTCTCTTCAAGGCTCTCTTATATCTTGAGTCTGTTTCTTTTTGTTTCCCCCCCATTTTTCAAAGAACCCTTCCCCTCTCTCAAGACATGACTCTACCCTAGCCTCTCCCTACCCCAAGTGAGGGTGTTTACACTGCCATCTCATTCGGGGACATAGTAAGCATCCCCTCTTCCATCAAGAAAACCTTAATCCATACGGGGATTTCTCTCAATAGTCTTCCCCTTGCATCTTTCTTGAACCTCGCCTATGCACGCAAACAATATTGGTGGTTCTCATCTGCAAATGCGATGATATATCCTTCTAATGTGGTATTGACCCATAAATAAATCACCCACGTGACTGGACAATCCAGTCAATGAAGTGTTTCTATAATTTTGGTGTCCCGAACACAGATCCTTTTGACTCGTTCTTGGAGATCTGGAGTTTCTTGGATCCTGTTTATCCAGTGGAAAACTTCTCCCGAAAACTTGACCCAGAAAATCTCATATTGGTTGCTTGATCTTTCTGAGTAAAAGATTTCTTCACGAGTATATTCCACCAATTTCCCCCTCAGTTCCACTTATTTCCATATGAATGTGTCACTATTTATTTCCCACCATTGGTCAATACTAGATCTCCGGATCCGCGGAAGCATCCTCCCTACAGGTTCTCTTTTAACGCAGGTCCCGGCAGTGGAACCATTTTGTTGCCACAAGTTTGATCAGACCAGTGTCTTTATCAGGTTACCAGCAAAAGGTACCGAGTAGTCTAGAGCACTGGAATTTTAATCTCCTCCAAAGAGAATAAGTCTCACCCGAAGCACTGCTGAGACAAATAGATAGGGAAAGGGTAAGGAAACGACTTAGGAGGATTCACAGAACCTTCAGGACTCATCCTGATCTTGCGTAAGAGACATGGATAGATCTGAATATTATGTGTGCAAGAATCGAACATACTTATGTTGTGAACAAGCATCTAACCACAAAGCCATCAAGTAGAACTTATAAACCATAAAGAAGAACTGCAATGCATAAGTAAAACACACAAAGACACGTCATATTTTGAAAATTCAGGTCCTTCTTCATATTTCTTTAATAACAGACTCATAAATACACAGTAGTGCTCTGTACATGCTCTTGGATATGGATTCATATCACAGAGCTCCAATTATCATACTGATATGTCGATTACATTACAGGCTCAGAACTTGACTTGACTCGACTAAAAAAAAACTCACTATGATGGAAAGATCAAACTGAACTTAATCACAATCCAGCCAAATCAATAGCTAACCAGCCTATTTTACAATCATGTTCGTCCCTATATATAATCTAGGTTGTATCTTCTATATTGGCTTGCATGCTTTCATGTTTTKTTGTAACCGTTGTTGCTTAGCTGGCGTTGCGCTGTCTTTCGCAACTGATTTATGTTTCTCTTTCTTGCTATGTTGTCTAGCTTCTTATCAACCTTGCGCAACTCATTCTCAGTCAAAACTTGTGTGATTCCTTATCCAAAAAATGAAGGGCCCAACAAGAAGAACTCCTTGATCAAGTGTGCATAAAACAAGAAGAACACGCCAAGATCCAGGTGGAGCACAAGCTAGAAAGATTTCAGGAGAGGCTTGTTGGATCCTAACCAGAAATATGAAAGGTCTCTCCCCAACTGCCAGAATATAGTGATGCAAGAGAGTCTGAGAATTAGATCAAATTAATCCAAGGAGCATGGTCACAATTGGCCATTCCTGCAGAGCATCTAGAAGTGCAGTTGCAACAGAGTCAACAAGAAGTAGAGCAGAAGCCTCAAAAGCTGCAGGAGAAAATGGATAAAATAGTGGTAGAAGGAAACAATGCTCGAGCAACACTACACAAGCGCACAATTGAGTGCACAAAGATATTTCGAGAAGTCAACAATTGGATAAGAATTATTGCTAGGAGAAACCTGAATCTAGAGGACATGCATGCACGGATACAATTATTGAATGAGGAAGTTGCGGTCACTATGGATCCGTTGGAGAAACAACAAAAGTTTGATCAAATTAAGCAAGTGGATAATGAGCTAAACTCTTTGTTTGAGGCACAATATGTAGCAAATAAGGAGTTGCGCAACTTTCGACCTGTCATTTAGACAGTGTATATGAAAATGCATCAGGTGGATGCAACAACAGAATCTAAATGTAACTCTTTGGTTGCATCCAAGCCCAAGGGATGTGTCATAGATGAGACCCAACATTTCATCGTCGAGGCCTCACTCCTTGCCAGGAAATGACAGGATAAAGTTGGGAGTTTCCAGGAAGTCCGGAAGCGGGCCTTAGAGTTGGTCCCAGAGTTGGGACCTTCATTTGAATAGGTAGAGAAAGAGAAAGTGCAATCAGAAGAGGAAGGGAAAGAGGAAAAGGAGGATAAGGGAAAGAAACACTTACTCTTAGAATTTGCGAAAGAGCCAAGTACTTGACTCAAGGGAGAGTCAAGGCTTGTGGTCGGAGCCTGTTGGGCCCTTCATTTTTGGATTTGAAGTTACGCAAGAAGGATTATAGTCCCATTTTTGGTTTAGCATGCTTTGTGCAAGATACAAAAGAAGCTCGATAGTGGAGCGAGGAAAAGTAATAGAAATCGATTGCATAAAAGGAAAATGCAACACCATCAAGACAAATCCAGTTGCAGCAGAACAAGAAAGCATGCGAGCCCAAAGCTAGAATATCCCAATAAACTTAGATATATCAGATGTATACGATTGTAAAAGGGTTCATGGGTTCTCTCTCTCAACTCTGGGTTCTTTTTCTTGATAGGTTGAGTTTTTTTTTTGTTAAGCAAATATTGTACATATAATTTGTATTTGGTTCTGGGTAAATAGAGCTCTGCAACATGAGTCCAGAGTCAAAATTTTGTAACAGAGTACTAACTTGTATCTCTTAGGTTGTATCTGAGAGTTATAATGTTAATATATGGAGAAGGACCTAAAATTTGTAATTATAATGTGTCATTTTGTGTTTACGCTCATTCATTGTATCTTTACAACACTTTTTTATGTTTGATAAGCTTAATATGATGTTTCTGTGTATAAATGTGTTTCACAGCTTAAGTATCTTTAGTTCCTATGTGTATGAGATCATATATGCTCTGTATTTATCCTGTCCTACGAAATATCATGGTGAGTCTTGAAGGTTCTGGGAACCCACCCAAGTATTCTCCTTGCCCTTCCCCATCCTTCTGTCTTGGTTGCGCTTCAGGTGATACTTCTTCTCTTGGGAGGGGATGCAAATGTCAACACTCTATACTACATGGTACCTTTTTCTAGTAACCTGAGAAGGACGTTAGTCTGATCAATTCCACGCCAACAGGACCTGGGCATGAGACCTTGGCCATATAGAGGAAGGGTCTAATGGAGGTTCCCTACTTCCACTGAATTTGAACTTAGTCTTCCCGCGAAGGGAATTTGAGAGGTCGATAGAACTGAAATAATTTGGCTAAACCCATCCGGACTCTTGTACTACAAAGTCTTTATTGGGGAAAGGTTCCCTTAGAAAATCTCCATCTAGTGCAGAAACCGTAGCCTATACTTAGCCTCACTTATAGACTCATTTCCCAAAGCTCTCTAGCTGTTAAACTGGGGCAAATCGAATACCATGTAAATATATCAATTTACAGAAGAAAATGATCATTTATAATAATTTTTCAAACACTGTAAAACTTGACGATAAAAACATAAATTCAACCTCCACATCCATTTCATTACACAATGTATGAAGATACTTATCAGAAACTGGAAACCATGAAGTGATTGTTGAAAGGGGTGCATGTTTTCCCCAAACCATAGGCACAACCACTCCTGAAATATTTATCACTGGCCACCCCTGACTTAGACCATGATGCTCTAAGAGAGTCTCTTTCTTATCGGAGTCAGGGATGAAGGTTACTCTCCTCCTCCCATAGGAACTTAGCAAACAATTTTATCTATACCAAGAAAGAAGGTATGCATGAGCGCTTCCATAGTCACTCCCCAACCTCGTGTTAGAAAAACA
>SNQJ01S0015464.1:262631-276919 GCA_010110895.2 Picea sitchensis | reverse complement strand
GTGGTTCACCCAGTGTGAGCTACGTCCACCAGATAAATTTCTAGGTCCTTCCTTTATTATTATCCAGCAAATGAAGGGATACAACCTATAGAAAAACCCGATGTAACTTCCTCTTCTTTCTCTCACAGTCTCCTCTCTCATAATACAATATTCACCATCATCCATAGCCGCAATACATTTCCCTCATAAAAGAGGGTTTCCTTCTAGGGAAAAATAACCCTAACATAATCTCTACCGTTAGATCTGCGACCTTATAATGAATGGTCCAGATTTACAATGAAATTACAATATACTTTTACAAGGCAATTTTTTCTTCGGGGGCTTTGCCCCCAAACCCCCGCTTGACCCCAGACCCCCCAGCCGAGGGGATAGTCCCCCCGGACCCCGCAGAGGGGGTACCCCCCCTTTGCACTCCCCCGCATGGAAGAGTGTACATACTTTTGGGGTGTAAATACTTCATGGGGTATAAACACGGCTAAAAGCAAGGACCTCTGAATCAGGAAGATAATCAGGCTCCACAACCAACACCTAATTTATCAACTTGGACTAAAAATGTTTCCAACAACTCCCTGCACTTAGAACGAGATTTCTTCTCATTTTTCCTTTTCAATTCTCGAGTTGAAAATCACTCTCTTCTCTTCTAGAGATAATTTTCTCCACTCTGCTTCCTTGCATATCTTCCTCTATCACCAAATTACTTCCCTTCTTTCCTTCCTCAGAAAGGTTACATGGATCCCAATCCCCAACTCATGGTCATTTTTGGAATCCTTATAGATGGGTACCCTACCCCATCTCCTCATTAACTCTTGAGGAGGTCCTTCCAACTGCCAGACTGACTGTTAATTCTTTTCTAGGTGTTACACATTATTTTTGTCATCCCTATGACTGTTAATGATGTAAACCTGTCTGTAGTCTTCAGAGGGGTCAGTGGCACGAGTTCCTGAAGAAAGAAGGGAGAAGAACTTTTCCTGAGAAAAGAAGTTGCATTCTCCTTTGTAAAAACCCTATTGAAGAGGATGTTAGTAGGTTTCTATATAGGCACGGTGTGAGAATGCCTGATTCTCACAGTCCGCACCATAGCTGGGTTGTGAGAGGTTTGCAGGTTGCTCTATAAGTAGGTGTTACCCATGATTTTTGTCATCATGATGATGTATTGATGATGGTGAACTTAGGCTCCTCATAAGAACTTTCTCCTGAGAAAATAGACATTCATCTCTTCCCAGAAAACTCACTTTTGAAGAGAGTTCGCAGGTTGCTAGTATCCCAGGGTGAGAGAATGACCCATTCTTACAGGCTGCCTTAAGCTGAGGTGCGAACTTCTCGCACTGTGCAACATAGCTAGGGTGCGAACCTTCTCTAAATCATGGAAAATGATGAATTCTCGATGGTTCTAGAAGGGAATCTTCTAGAACAATGGGTTGGCATTCAAATGTTTATCCTTGTACTGGATTCCCTGATATTGTGGTATCATTCTTATCTAAGTAACCATCTCATTCTCTCCTATATATTGATGGAATTCTCATGGAAAAGGTTAAACAAGATTCATTGGAGAATTGGTGAAAGAATTGTGTGAAGGACTTAGCTTGAATAGGAGCTTGGAGACTCTAGCAAGTCTATCAAGAGGATTTGATCTTCTTCATACAAGTATTGAGCAAGTGTGTGTGTTGGAACCAAGAGCCATCGAAAGGAAGCTTGCGACATCAAAGCGATCAGGTTTTAATCTTTACATTCAATTAATATGATACAGTGTCATGTCCCTTTCCCATAAAGCTATTCTCACTTTATTGTGTAACTCCTTGATCATACACATAAGTTGACAATTGAATATATTTTGCTATCTTCACTTTGGTTGGTTTGTGTTGTCTTGGTCTTGACCTCACGAGAGCACCGGAGCGAAGCGGGAGAAACAGATACCCTAGGAAGTGATACAAAGGTATGCTACTTGTTCATTCCTACTAGCTAACTCAATGGTCAAAACATAGGGAAAGAGTCATGTCCTGTCCTGTTTTGTTCTAGATCTAGGTGGATCTAGGGAGATCTGTTAGTGTCCGCACCTACCTATTAGTCCGATAACAACAGAGTGCGAGAATGCTCATACATGGGAAAAACGAGCATCTTCTTGATGCTTCTAGAAGGAGAAACTTCCATGGTAAGGTGGCATCCGAATGGTTTGGATCTTACTCTCTTTCATGATTTAGTGGGATCATCCTAACCTCCTCACCTTATCCTCTTTAGCTTATAAAAGGAGAGGAGCTCTCATGGATAAGGGCTAAGTTGGATTTGTCTTGGAATTATTGTCTTGGATGAGCTTAGATTTTGAGCTTTAGCTTAGCTAGATGAGCCACTTTGTCAAGATAGATTGTGAATAGTATCAGATCTATGATCTTAGAATTATTGGAGTGGAAGTGTGTGGAAAATGAAGGACAGTTTGAAGGGACCTTACGACATCAAGGCTATGGTTGTAATCTCTCTTTCTCATTTAATATGATACAGTAATATGATTATTTCCTATAAAGCTTGTTGTGTTTTATTGTATGATTCCTTGATCACATACATAGGTTTATATTGAGTTTATGCTATTACTATCACTTTGGTTGGTTTTTTTCTTTTGCAGGTTCATCATTGTATGAGCGCTGGAATGGAGATAGGATGGTGATGGCGAGAGGAAGAGACATTTAAATGGTATGTCACCCATCCCTGTTTATTTAGTAAATTCAATATTTAAAACTTAAGGAAAGCATCATGTTCTGGTGTGTTTTATTCTAGATCTAGGTGGATCTAGGGAGATCAGTTAGTATCCGCACCTACCAATTTATCTGATAACAAAATTGGCCACTCCACTGGGGAATAGATTGTTTCCTAGTTAGTCTAGTTTCCCTTGCTTTGATTGCTTGATTTATGGTCTCTGAGTCTGTGGGAGATCCATACAGACTCTCTCTATCTGAAAGTTCACTCAAATTGTTTTTCCTTTTTCCAAATTTTTCTTGATTACAAACCTTCTCGCACTGTACCTCTCTGTGGCTTGTGAGAATCTTTGATTTTCACACCCTACTATTCAGTTCAATGCGAACTTCTCACACCTTGCCTATATCTAGGCTTCGAGAATCCCTAATTCTCGCATTGTACCCCACTACCAGGCTGCAAACTCATTTGTAAAATTTTTGGATTAGGTCTTCCTGTCTTTTTGATACCCAGTTTTTCTTTTATCAACTGGATTGAACTTTTGGAGCCTATATTGATCTGTTTATAGTCTGCTTGACATTATTTAATTTTCTTTTAGCCATCTTTTCTTTTCTTGGTTTTGAAGGATTAGTCTCTTGCTTTGAGTGTCTTTCAATTACAAAGCGTGTGTTTTCTTTAGAATTGTTTAGGGAAAGATCAGATTTCTTCTGAATAGTTCGCTTTAAAAGAAAACTTTTAGTTTGGGTTTCTTTGTCTTAACAAAGTTCATTATTGTTTTTCGTGAAATTTTTGAAACAAAAATATTTAATTTCTTTCTTTATATTAGATTGGGGACATCCTTGCATTTGAAGTAGCGAAATTTCATGATTCTTGGCATTTTTCGGTCTTAAATTCTGAAAAATTTTCCCCCTCATGACCCTGGGGGGGGGGCTGAATTGTGCATTGGTGTACAATACCTTTTTATCATTTTTTGAGAATCTTGATATTGATGAGTTTAAGATTTTGGGACATTGTGCATCTAGGAATGATAAATGTTTTCTCCTTCTTGTAGCATAGCTTTCATCGAAATGAAAAGATTTCATCTTCATATCTTTGCATAACTTTCGAGTCATTCAAAACACCATATTGTCCATGCCATTTTACTTTTGAGTAACAACAGCCATAAAATAAAGCGCTTATAAAAATTGATTAGAAATTTTTATATTTTCTGGTAGAAAACCTACATTAGATTAGTTGTAGGTCTTTGGAATAGGTGTGAAAGATAACTTTCCAAAGCTGCAAACAAACATAGTATCTTGTGATAGGGAGAGTTAAATCCACTTACTTCATTTTGTCTTGGGAATCCCTTCTAACACAAGGGTCAATCACGAGGTCGCATTGAGACTGATAGAGTTACTCACCTTGCTTTGTCGGTCTAGGTGTAGAGCTTGCACGTATTATGGGGGTCGCTTGAAGGTATACCTACAATGATGAGTGGAATCATTTCAAGTTGATTTCGGGCTAGATACCCTGCCCTTGCGCATGGATCGGACTATCGACTATTTCCCCAGGCATCATTGTAGTGATTGGTAACCCTAGTGGCCTATCTCTTTAGGGTCTTTACACAAGGTGACTGTGGAGGGGAAAGTATTCATGGTACCTGGAATCGACATTGGCCAAACTCGCTCGGGCTCCTTGGAGGGTATACCCACGATCATGTGTGGGAGCTTGCCCCAGGGTGTAAGTCCGTTAAGTAGGTCATCAATGTAACTTTTCCACCCGCTCTATCTTAGCCCCTTCTTACTTTGTTCCCACGATGTTGGATTTCATCACCAACTAGTGCATTCATTGTGATAAGGTTTTGTTTTCTTGCTTACTAGATTTTTAGCGTGTGTTGTTTGTTTTCCCTAGAGGACTCTAGATTGGATATTTATTTAATGGAGTTAGTTCCCGAAATGACCAATGAATGAACCTATGCTCCAGGGGAACCTTTTGTTTTTCCTTCTTACGGAAACATTGGTCCTCCTCACATCACTACTTTGAGCCTTCTAGGTCTCACAATTGGATTACCGGTATGGTTGCTTTCCACTCAGGTAATCCCGAATGCAGTTAGTTCTTCAGTCACAAGAACTTCCCCCCATGAGCATCAACCTCATGTTGATCCTTCACCTTCTTCACCATTAAGGTCTTCTTTGCCTTCTTCGCTTGCAAGGTTGCCTTTCGATTCATCTTCTTCGTCGAGTGAAAGTTCTGAAGCTAGTAAACCGGTGAATAAGAAGAAGAAGAAAAGGAATATTAAGAAGAAGAAAGATAAACAAGGGTCAAAGCTTCCAACCACTGTCAAACATGTTGGAAAACAACCAGTTACTGTTAATCATTCTGGGAGTGTTGATGATGTCAAGATCACCCCAACAACCCGTAAGCCCAAGTACCCTTGCAGGCTTTGTAAGGGTATCCATCTTCTTAAGGACTGCCCTAGTCTATCTAAGGTTATAGAAGCATGGTCTACACATCCTCGCCAACCCATGTCGTCAGCCTCTGAACAACCTGCTAATGACTTCCCATCGACTAGTCACGATATAGTTGGAAAGAAGAAAAGTAGAACCAAGTTCCCATGTATGTTATGCAAAGGGCGTCATCTAACTCATCTTTTCCCTTGTATGGAAGAAGCCTCAAAATTCCCGGAAGACATGACTGTTTCACAGCCTCAACTTCCAGTTTCTTATCGCAAAATTTCTTTCAACCCACCTGTAGTTGATGGAATGATCACTCTGGACCCATTGTCGGTCAATCCAATTGATCATGTCGTTAATCTAGTCACGTCCTTAATTGAACCAGTTGAAAAATTGATTGATTCAATACCATCCTCGGTCAATCTTGCTCTCCCCTCAAAGAGTGAAACTAAAGCGATCAATCCGATCCCATCCTCAGTCGATACCACTCTCCCGTTAGAGAGTGTCACCCAAGTGGTCGATCTATTTCCACCTGTCGACCCCATTCTCCCCTTGGAAAATGCAACCCACTTGGTCGATTTGATCTCGTCATCTGTCGATCCTACTCTCCCACTAGAGAGTAAACCTAGTACTACCATCATTTTTCTCGTTGATACATACTCTACCATGCCGGTGGGTATTCCTCCTTCTCCCGTGGAACCTCCTCCAAGTAAGGAGACCATCCTTTTTAATTGGGGTGTGCTAACTGGACCTCGTCTTCCCTCTCACATTCCTTTCCATATTACAGTATAGGTTTTTGGTCGAGACATTCCTCAGACCCTGATAGATGAAGGTTTGCTTGTTAGTATTTTGTCCTCTATTGCTTGGCAAGCTTTGGGTTATCCTCCACTTGCATCGGTTACGCAGAATCTGTTAGATTTTAACAAAAGAACTAGTCAACCTTTAGGGACCCTTCCTCAGTTTCTTGTAACTTTGGGAGGGAAAACTGTCTTTATTGACATCATGGTAGTCCAAGACCCCTTGGATTTCTCCTTACTCCTTGGGCAGGATTATGTCTATTCCATGAAATCTATTGTGTCTACTCTTTTTCATGTGATATCTTTGCCTCACAATGGATGAGTTGTGATTGTTGATCAACTTTCATTCATTGACCCCAACTGGATTGCCTCTCTAAATGGTTCTTATATGCAGATGGTATCGCCCCCGCCACAGGTCAATTATGTGGCATTGTCTCCCATGGCTTCAACTTCTGATGACTTAGATCCAGTAGTTGACATGGTGATATCTTCGATAGGTTTGTTAGAGCCTGATCTCTTTACTCCTGTCGCGACCCTCGACATGGTGTCCTTCCAGAGTGTGCTTCTTCCTTCCAGTGAAGACCTTTTGGAAGCCATGACTAAGTTTTGTCCCCTGACATGGTGTCCTTCTGGAGAATTGTCCTCTTGGGATCCATGATCAAGAAGAGAGTCGAGGATATTTTTTGCGTCTCTGAGGAAAACGCATCAAAAAATGAAACAAAGGTCTTCGAGCATGATTTTATGATTTCAAGCTCATTAAAAAATGAAACCAGCCAAGGATAGTTTTTGCATCTCTGAGGCAACCTCATTAAAAAATGAAACAGAGGTCTTTGAGCATAGTTTTCTAATTTCAAGCTCGTTAAAAAATGAAACCACTTATGAGGATAGTTTTTTCATCTCTGTGGAAGCCTCGTTAAAAAATGAAACAAAGGTTACGAGCATAGTTCTTGTTTCTATGTCAAGCTCGTTAAAAAATGAAATAATTTTCCCCCTCTCTGTTTGAGTCAAGTCCTTCGTCTAGTATTTGAAGCTTCATTTCCTCCGCCTTTGTCGTTGGATGAAATGAATCTTGGGGGGAATTTGTCTTCGACCTCTAGACTTCATGCTAAAGTTAAACTGCTAGCTTCTTAAGCTGGGGGATAAGTACCAACCATCCCTGTGTTATGCATTGGGAAGTCGCAAGCATAGTTTTCTATGGTTCAAGCTTGTGTAAAAATGAAACCACTTACCTCAAGCATAGTTTCCTCTGGTTCAAGATTGCGTAAAAATGAAACCAAGTCCAAGCATAGTTTTTTTTTGAAAATGAAACCAAGTCCAAGCACGCTTTTTTTTTAAATCTCATGTAGAAATGAAAACAATCCCAAGCTTAGTATTTGTTCTTTCTCATGCTCAGAAATACATGAGAATAAGTTAATCTAGCTTAGTCTTTGTTCTTTCTCAGATGTTAAAATCAATGAGAATGTAATCACATACTTTATCACTTTTTTGGACTCGTGAAGGTTATACTAAAAAGGAACCCAATCGAGTTCCCTTTAAGCTCCTTTTAGATTCTCTAAACATGAAAAGAATGCCAAGTGACCTGTTCTTTTCACGCCTATTAAAGTATTTGAAGAAAACGTTCTGTGAGCGATAGTTTATTCCCTTTTTTTGGTCCTATCAAACTAATTTATGAAAAAGGAACTGAGAGAGTTCTCTTTAAGTGTTTTTGTGAATCTATAAACATGAAAACCCCCAATTTTGTTTCTTTGGACATGCTAACAACATCAAAACGCCTCTTACTGGACCGAGCCTCTTCTTCTTAGGGTTTGTTAAACATACTCCAATGGACTTCCGCTCCTAAGGATGAGATTACATCAACAAGCATACATGTTATCCTCTCAATATTGTGTAAAAATAAAGAGGTACTCGTCAAAAAATGGTGGGGGGAAATTTGGGAAAGAAATGTCTAAACCTTGTATTCCATGGAAGAGTTGCTTTAGAACATGACACGCTTTCACTCACCTTGTGTCTAGGTTGAAAATCCACGGTCTCTTGATAATACTCCTATAAGATTCCCATTGTCTATGATCCCGCTGTTGAGTCAAGATTTCCAAGACAAATAAGTCATGTCACAATATAAGAAAAGATGTCCAACCCTAAAAGCCTTCTATTGCATTGGCCATTTTTGTAGTCCTTGAGCCTTCTATTGCATAGGCCATACCCGAGTCAAAATTAACTTCACTTGTTACTTTGATATACATAAAATCTTGTTACCCATTTCATGTCATTGATGGGGATACATTATGTCTCTCAGGACAAGTCTTTTTCCTTGCCAACTAACCCCATTATCCAGAATTAGACTTAGAAACTAATTGGTATCTTGGAACTTGCATGCCCCAATGGAAGGTTTCTTTGACAAATGGGTTTTCATTATTGACTCCTTATCGGGAGATTTCGTCAAATGTTCAACCTCAACTCATATATTCATATTCTCATGGGATTGTAGTACTGCACTTTGGGATTCATTGACATCAATTGTTTTTTTCCCTCGCACTTGTTAATGAATTACTTCAATGAATGGTAATCAAGTATTTCTACCATGTTCGACTTCAACACATGTATTTGCATGGTTAGATTCAGACTTAGAGTGGTGGAGATGAAGACCCTAACCTTTCTCACAGATTCAGCAGTGCTGGAGTCTATTCCGGGGCTTGTACCATTGTATAGATCCACATTGCATGTCCTCTATGGCTATATTCAATTTGAGTCTTTAACACATAGATCCACAATGCATTTTTGGTGGCTATGTTCATATTTGATAAGTATCGGCAGGCTCCACATTGTATGTCTGGTGGCCATGACCTGCCTTACTTGAAATGGATCTTTGCATGTCGGAATTTATGCTTTGAGTCATTTGTATTATGATTATGGGAAGGCCCACCAATGATGATATATTATTGTGCATTGTATTTCCTTGTTTGTTGAAGCAGTTTTCGGGACCGACGTGTTCCTTATTCCCAACACACACTTGAGAAAGCATTTCAGCTATCACTTTGTTCTAACTTCATACTTTGGGGATCTCTCTCTTACACATTATTTCCATCACCCATATGACCATTAATTATATAAACCTGTCATAGTCTTTAGAGGGGTCAATGGCCTGATTTCCTGAAGAAATAAGAGAGAAGATTTTTTCCTCAGAAAAGAAGTTTCATTCTCCTTTGTAAAACCCTATTAAAGAGGATGTTCACAGGCTGTTATATAGGGCAGGGTACAGAATTCTCGATTCTCATAGGGTCGCACTGCAGTTGGGCTACAGAGGTTTGTAGGTTGCTCCATGCTGTGGTGAGAGAATGACTACACGTGGGGAAAACAAGCATTTTCTCGCATGGTTCTAGAAGGAGAAACTCCATGGTGAGGTGGCATCCAAATGGTTTTGATCTTACTCACTTCTATGATTTAGGGGGACCATCCTAACCTCCTCACCTTATCCTCTCTCAACTTATAAAGGAGAGGAGATCTCATGGGAGAAGGGCTGTTGACTTCCACTGAAATTTTGTCTTGGATGAGATTAGCTTTTTGAGCCTAGATTGGCTGAGGGAGCCACTTTGGTCGGCTAAGATAGATTGTATTATCATATCTATGCTCTTAGAATTCCTGGAGTGGAAGTGTGGAAACGGCGATACTTGGAAGGGACCCATACATCAAGGCCATGGTTGTAATCTCTTCACATTTAATATGATACAAGAATATGATTCCTTCTCATGTTTGTTGTGTTTTATTGTATGATTCCTTTGATCACATACATAGGTTTATATTGAGTTTATGCTATTACTATCACTTAAGGTTGTGTTCTTTTGTAGGTTCATCATTGTATGAGCATTGAATGGAGATAGGATGGCTTATGGTGAGAGGAAGTTACATTTAAATGGTATGTCACCCATCCCTCTTTAGTTAGTAAATTCAATATTTAAAACTTAAGGAAAGCATCATGTTCTAGTGTGTTTTGTTCTAGATCTAGGTGGATCTAGGGAGATCAGTTAGTGTTCGCACCTACCGATTTATCTAATAACACTAGGTTAGAGGACTACTAAGAAATTACATTCAGTAAGGTACTAGTTTGGTGAGGGTCATCTCAACCATTCCTGGTTTCCCTCAGCATCTTTCTCATAACATCCATGGTCTATATTGACAACCCCCCCCCTTCCAGTAGTTATGCAACACTTATCCATTTTCTATTAATAATGGAAAATACATACATTGACCTTTTATACAAAGGTTCATCAAATCAAACATTCAAACATATCTAGTTTTCCATAGTCTCTTGGCTAGTTATAGTTATATTTAGAAACTGGTGGAAACATGCGTATTACAATCCCCTCCCCCTTAAAGTAACATCGCCCTCAATTTTCTATATGTTGATGTGCTCTGTATGTATATAAGTAAACAAAAATGGATATGCCTATCTCATGGCATCCTTGATGTCCCATGTAGCCTCTTCTGGGCCAAAGCGTTTCCACTACACCTTGACCTATGAAATGGTTCTTTTTATGAGTGGGGTCTCCTTCCTGTCTATTATGCATTGAGGTTCTGGAAGGAATTCTTCCTCTGGTTCCACCTAAATCACATACCAGTCAATAGTATGATTGGAATCATGTACATATTTATTTAATAACGAAACATGGAAAATTTCATGTGCCTTCACTGTGGGAGGTAGTGCTAGTCTGTATGCTACAGGTCCTAATATTTCCAATATTTCAAAGCGTCCACAATACTAGGGTTCCATCTTGGCACATTCTCCCATTCTCAATGAACTTTTTCTGGGTCTAACTTGTATATACACATGATCCCCAACTTTGAATTCTCTGGGATTTCTTTTTCTGTCTGCATTTCTCTTCTGTCTATCCTGGGATATTTTCAGATTCTGTCTAATTTGAATTACTTGTTGTTCCATTTCCTTTAGCATATATAGCCCGATTGTGATTTTTTCCACTGGGATATTCTAGCATATTGGAATATTGCATTTCCTTCCATATCGGTCTTCAAAAGGGATCATTTTTAATGACTCTTGATAGCCATTGTTGTAGGAAAATTATACCAGTGGTAGGTAGTGTTCCCACTTCTTAGGTTGATGCATTACATTCATCTTCAACATTTATTCTAACACTTGGTTTACCCTCTCTATCTTCCCATCATTTTGAGGGTGATAGGTTTTACTAAATAGCAATTTTGTTTCAAAACCAATAAACAGAGATTTCCAAAAGTTTGAAGTAAATTTTGTATCTATGTCAGATATAATTTCCTTAGGCATTCCATGCAGTATAGATATCTCTTTCATGAGAATAATTGAAATATATATTTAATTTTAAGTTGACTTGACGAGAATTAAGTGAGAAACCTTTCTCAGTTTTTCCACAACTACCATGATGGCGTCGTTCTGTTTAGTTGAGTTTGGTAACCCTGTGATGAAATCCATGGAGATTGTTTCCCATTTCTATTCATGAATTGGTAGGGGATGCAACATCCCTTTTGGGCGTTGATTCTCTACCTTAACTTGCTAACATTATAGACACATAGCTAAGTAATAAAATATGTACTTCTTTCATTCTGGGCCAATAAAATAGTCTCCTAGTGGTTGTGATCATTTTATGATAACAATGATGACCGGTATATGGTCTTTTGTGTAGTTCATTCATTATGAACCTCTTCAAGTCATCACAATTCATAATATATAATATACCTTTTTAAGCTAGAAGGCCATAATTAAACATATGATAGCCTTCATACTTCATCCATGTGGGCTCTTTCATTAAGTATGATGTCACAATCTTGAAAAATGCATATGTTTATTGTGCAGTTTTGAATCTCTCTTTGATGTCTGATTCACTGGCACTTACAACTGTCAAGTGAATTACTTTCATACTTCTAGTAAGGGAATCAACCACCCTATTCTCCTTTTCTTTGATATGTTTGATTTCAAAATCAAACTCACTAAGGAGATCCGTCTGCCTAACTTGTCTAACATTGAGTTTTGGTTGGTCAAACAAATATCTCAACCCACTTGTCTAACATTAAGTAATGCCTCCACATTTTTAAAGCATGTACTATGGGATCCAATTCAACAACATGGGTCACATAATTGACTTCATTCTCATTCAATTTCATGGATTCATAGAAAATCACATGTCCTTATTGCATAAGGACTCCTCTGAGCCCTTCCTTGTAGGCATCTCTACACACAAGAAAGTCCTTCTTTGGGTCTGTAATATTCAACACAGACTCATTGGTTAGAAGGTATTTTATCTCTTGAAATATTTATTCACATTCTCATGTCCAAATGAATTTAACCCCCTTTTTATGAAGGGAGGTGATTGGGAATCCAATCTTGGAGAATCCGTTTATGAACTTTCTATAGTACCCTTCTAGGCCCATAAAGGATCTGACATTATATAAATTTTTTGGGGAGGCCAATCCATAATGGATTTGATCTTGTCAGGATCGACTGCCACTCCTTCCTCAGAAATAATATGGCCTAAGTAATGGACTTGTTTCTAGAAAAATTCACACTTACTAAACTTAGCATATATTTTTTGTTCTCTTAGCACTTGAATACTAGCTTGAGATGTTCTTCATGCTATTCCCTATTGTTGGAATAGATTAAGATATCATCAATGAAAACCAAGAAAAACCTATCCAAGAACTTTCTAAGTACATTATTCATTAAGCACAAAAAAGTGGTTGGTGCATTGGTAAGCCCAAATGGCACCACCACAAATTCATAGTTACCATATCTTGTTCTAAAAGTTGTTTTTTGGATGTATTCATCCTTAATTCGGACCTGATGCTATCCAAACCTCAAGTAACTCTTGGAGAAAATTGAAACACCCCTTAATTGGTCGAACAATTCATCGATCCTTGGTAAGGGATACTTATTCTTGATGGTCAGCTTATTCAACTACCTATAATATATGACCAATATGAGTGTGTCATCCTTCTTTTTCACAAAAACGTTGGGTGCTCCCCATGGAGACACACTAGGCCGAATGTAGCCTTTGTATCACATCTCCTTTAGCTACAGTTTGAGCTCAACTAGCTCTAGTGTACTCATTTTATAGGGTGTTCTAGACATTGGCACCGCTCTTGGTACAAGTTCTATTGAAAATTCAATATCCCTTCTTGGAGGTAGACCTATCACCTCTTCTGGGAATACATCTTTATACTCTCTTAATATGGGATGGTCCTCTAAAATGGGTTTGTTGTTCTCAATAGAGTTTAGCACTTGTATTTCATACAAGGGGCATCCATTTCTGTAATACTTCTTCACTTGGTGGGATGATATTTGTCTCATCGAGACAGGATTTCGAATCCCTTGTAGGGTTATCCTTCTCCCTTATCCATCTTCACACTCCAAAGTTTTATTGTAACAATACAACTTGGTTTTATGGGTAGACAACCAGTCCATGCCAATCAATAGGTCATAAGATCCTAAAGGGAGCATGTTTAGTGTTTCTTGGGTGGGTAATCCAATCATAATGAATTGACATGTTGGTATGGCCTGTGTTACCTTCCTTTTGGTTCTAGTGGCCAGTTGCACCAGCCAAGATTTAACATGTTTAACTTGTTGAAATTTTCATTTCTCAATAGTTTGAGGGGTGACATAACTCAAATTAGAAATAGGGCCAATTAAAATGGAAACATGATGGTTGGAAATCATACCTTCCATCTCCACCACTGATGCTTGGTGGTCATATTGGTGGTTAGCTAGTCTATTATCCAAGGCTGCATTAATTTGTGGCATGTTGTTAGCCACATCATTGACTGTGGTAGACTCTTAGACATTGTAGACCCTCCTAATGTTCTATTTCCTATGTGTACATTCCCTCGTCAAATGTTCTTCTCCACAACTCAAACATTTCAAGGGTTCTCTCTTTGTGTTATCAATGTTACTTGGGGCTTCTCCGAATGGTTTATTTCCACTATGGGATGGAAAATTTTGTTGATACACACTTCTATTAGGAAGGCTCATCCTAAAGATTTTCTCATGGTTCTTAAATCTTAAGGATTCAAATACCTTCTTCTTAAATATCAAATTTGTTTTCTTCTTCCAGTCTTCATGGGGTTCTATCTTATTCTTGAATTTCTCATAATAATACCTTGCCTTTAGAATAGTATCCTCTAAAGTCTTTGGCTCATCAAACTCAATTCTTTCCTAGTAGGACTGAGTTAATCCACTAATAAATTATTGCATCTTTACTTTTTCATCCTTTATGTAGGGAACATACCTCATAAACTCAAGAAATTTGTTGATATATTCATCTATGATGAGTTGTCCCAGATAGAGTTCATAGAACTCCTTGGTCTTCCCATCAAAGTAATTTTCTTACAGATACTTCTTCTT
>SNQJ01S0015464.1:251859-262621 GCA_010110895.2 Picea sitchensis | reverse complement strand
TTATTTTATTTATGTCGGCTTTAGGCCATTAGTTGTAATTATACCTCCTATTCTCCTATATATACCAAGGAGACATTTTCATTTTGAATCATCTTGTACTTGAACATTTAAGTGGGGTAAAAGGAGGTTTCCCCCTCAAAGAGTCTTATTATTTGAAATTATCTCTTTTTCAAGGCGTTGAGTACTTTTCCTGAGGTTTTTCTATGCTATATTGATGTTTGGTTCTTAACACATTTTGTCCCCAAAAAAATGTTACAGAGAAAAAAAAACAAGATGTCTTGTTCTGAAGAATAAAACCCTAGTTTTAAAAACCTCAACTTACACTAAGTATAACTCCAAACCTTTAATGATTTAAGGCTGAAAATTTGTACCCAATATTATTTTTTATCTCTTCCAAAACACCTCCAAGATTTTCTATCTTGATCATTCTAGAAAAATAGTTATATTGAAAATTTCAAGATGACCTTCAAAGAAAAACTCTAGAATAAATCATCAAAAGACTTCATATTCCCTTGGAATTTTTCCCTTATTCACTTCATCTTCCCTTGAAAATTCACTCCTCTAGGTTGAAATTCACTCCTCTAGGTTGAAATTCAATCCTCTTCCTTGGCTAGGTCGAATTGGTGTGATGCAAATGTGAAATGAGTCTCCTCTTATTTATGTGAGTCTTCTCCACGTGGGGGGGTGCGACCAAGGGTTGCAACTTTTGGGTCACACCTCTTCCTTAAGGATGACCAACCTTAGGGGCTTCTTCACTTCACTTTAGGGGATTCTTCTTTTAGTTTTAGGGATTTCTTTACCTGGATTTATGGGATTCTTCTCTTGGTTTTAGAGGATTCTTCAAGTCTCCTTCAAGGCTCCATTTGTGTACAATTAAAAAATGGCATGTGGAAACAACCACATGTTATCTGATCCCATGAGGTCCATGCTTAAAATCTATGCCACAAGGGTATCACATTTGAGTTATATACACTTATGTCAAGGCTCATTCAAGTATCTTCAAGGATTCTTCAAGTGGACACATCATCATTACTTTTAAGGGCTTCTGGGATTTTCTTTATGGATTCTTCTAAGGTTGACATCAATGAAAACCAATTTTCCAACATTCCATCACTAAAATGAGGGAATATCATACTAACGTCGGAGTGGTAGCTTCTTCCACAATTAAAGAATATTTTTGGATCTTATCGTGGGCTTTGCACAAGTACAAATCCTGTGATAACAATAATCATGCTCTTAGATGATATGTTATTATACATGTTTACTTTGGAAGAGAACATCTCACATATCATGCAAGTATTAGAGACTCTTAAAAAGAATTAACTATTGGAAAATATTAATAAATGTGAAATTTCTTAGTAGTCATTGGTGTATCTAGGGCATGTGATTGGTGGAGGGTAAGTCAAGATAGGTCCTGCAAAGATGGATAACATCCTCAAGTGGCCAAATCCTATTAATGTCACTAAATTTAGGATCTTTGTTGGGGTAGAAAGATACCTACAGAATTTTATAACATCCTTTTCAACCATGGTTGCACGACTTTGTTCCATAACGACCAATATAAAGAGTTTCAGGTCAAGGATGAATCGATATAAATATTTTGATGAACCAAAACAATCCCTTTCCTTAGTTATCTCAATAATTGCTCATATGTGTATACCAACTCTTTAGATGTTTGGAAGGTATATTACATTACAACGTTCTCAATGGTACGGGTGTTTAGACTCACACTAAGCCTCAAACTTGTGGGCACTTTCTCCATTTTTGGTATTTTGGGGATTTGTATTGTTCAAGGTCGTGGAACCTAATCATATATACCTAGACCTCCATAACCTATGTATCCCATTTTAAACATGATCCTATGACCTTTATTATTTAAGCAACAATTCTTACGTTTCCTAATTTTCATAGTCCTTTCAAAGTGGATATTCTATGGGAGTGGTATTGATGCAAGGAAGTAAGCTAGTATTCTATCATTATGAAATATTCCATGGTTGAGTCCAGAAATACTCTACATATGACAAGGATCATGTCCAGATGTATGTAAATTTGGGCCACCATTTTGAACTTACAGATCATTGTAATCCTTACATGGCTGTAATATATTACAGGTGTAGGATATTAGCCCGTATTAGTCATTAGGTTGCATTAATTAAGATGAGTAGGTAACCACTTGAGTAGAGTGTGATAGAATTTAGATAGGAGTAATAAGAGAGAGGAAGCTATGGGTCCTTAGACAAGTTTTCATTGTAGTTTTGTATGAAACGAAAGTTGTAATCATGTATTTATTTCTGAAATGAATAGAACAAAGGAAATTCATCCAATTGTATAGTGTTGATATTGTTTTATAGTTTTACTATTGTTATGTGTTTTGTTCATGTGTGATGTTCATGGTGAAAGAATGAATTTATGAAGAATTGAATAAGTTTCGAGTGTTTTCTCTTTTGTAAGTTATGTAAGGAGTGCATACCAAACACAAGGAGTCATCTGAGGGAGTGTTTTTCGACTCGAAGCTCATAAGAGATAGTGTGGAAATTTTGTATGCAGAGTGTGAATATTAATGAGTGCATATGTGAAGTCTTTGACTTGGAGAAATAGCTCGGGTTTTTATCATAAGAAAGTGCAGAGTTCAGTTGCAAGGAGTGCACATGACCATAAATCAATTAAGTGTTGAAGAAATCCTTCAGAAGAAGAATTTGCGGAAGTTGGACAAGATAAAGGGTTGAGATCTATCCAAGAAGACCCAAAGTAAATATGGACCATCAGATCCAGAGGGACACGTGGAGACAGATCGTGAACTTCGAATAATAATACTCTGGGAAGTTGATAATTGAAATCTCTGAACCCCGAAGGTCTAAAATAAATTATAACCATCGATTTGAGGAGGAAAAATGTCAATAGATCTTTTATTTCGGGAGATATCCATTGTGGAGAAAGAAGGAGTTGAGATTTGAAACTCCCGAAGCCCGAATCACAAAATAAATCACAGTCATTGATTTAGAAGGGTTAGTTATGATCCGTAGATTGGGAAAGGAAAGATCTGAACCGTCATGCTCAAAATCATTGTTGATATCTTGAGATCGATGATCATGAAGGATTGCGGGGACAAAAAGTACTCGGATGTTAAAAATTTGATACCAAGCCGCAATTGAAACCACAGTATTGCAAAAAATGATGCATTGTGATTGGTAGTGAATTGTGGGCAGAAAAGTGGGTTGATCCCAAACAAATTTCGACCATGCCCAAAATCATGTGTGGAAATATCCTGAGGTCACATGTGGGAAGGAGTTAACGGAGGAGGAGCTAGCACCTAAGTTGTGATCATTCAGTAGTGAGAATAAGAGATCGTGAGTGTTAAAAAACTTGCATCGAGAGACATAAAAGGCTTGTTTTTATTTAAAATCGAGACCATTAAGGTTTCAGAGAGCTAATTCAACTCTGAGAATTGAATATCCTTGACCATGAGGTCGTGCATCCCCAAGGCGAAAGGGGGTTTGCACCAAGTGGTATCAAAGCCTAAAAAAGTTTGAAGTTGTATTATGTGTATTAGAAATAGTTGAAATAATTCCACCAAGGATTCTTGTAGATCCACCTATGGAAAATTGTTATGTGGGAAGAGAAATGAGAGAGATTCATGCAAGGTTGGAAGAAATGGAAGAAATGCAAATAAGAACACCTGCTACTAAAGACGTCAGTGATGCAGCAAGCGAAGAAGTAGAATTTGAAGAAGCTACAGGGGAAGATGCATCTGAGGAATGCTTATTGAAAGCTGTTGTTAAGTTGGGAGCTAGATCAAATATGGGCGTCCCAATGTATGAAGATAATTTGGATGTCGAAGAGATATTGAACTAGATAAGGTCCATGGACAAGTATTTTGACTTTGAATATGTCGATGAAGGAAGGAAGGTGAGACATGATGTCACCAGATTAAAGGGACATGCAATAATGTGGTGGGATGAACTGCAGGCAAAGAGGAGGAGTACAGGAAAAAAAAGATAAATAATTGGGATAGAATGGTAGCCAAACTGAAGGCTAAATTCATACCTAAGAATTACCAGATAAATATTTTCAGAAAGTTGTAGAAGCTGAGACAGAGGGGTATGACAGTGAAAGAGTACATAGAATAATTTTATAGACTGAATATTAGGACTGGACAAAGAGAGAGGGATGATGAAAAAGTTGGCAAGTATATAAATGGCTTGAGATATGAAATGCAGGATGATATCAGTATGATGAATGTGAGGACAGTGGAAGATGCTTATCATATTTCACTGAAGGAAGAAGAAAAGTTGGTCGGGAACCAGAGTCAGTGAAGAAGAAGTAGAGCCTCAATTAGAGGTAATGGAATTGTCTATGATAAGGCACAAAAA
The DNA here is from genome assembly GCA_010110895.2 of Picea sitchensis. NCBI lineage: Eukaryota > Viridiplantae > Streptophyta > Pinopsida > Pinales > Pinaceae > Picea > Picea sitchensis. The sequence continues at coordinate 258,251 of SNQJ01S0015464.1, read as the reverse complement.
ACCAAGGATGAAATTGAAAAATCATATAGTCACTTTAAAAGAGGAATAAGTTCCCAAAGAAGACCGTTTGATGGGAGAAACTCTTTTCCTCGAGGAAGAGGAAGAGGTAGAGGAGGTGGATTTAAATGCTATGCATGTGGAAAGACAGGACATATGTCTTGGGAATGCCTCGAGAGGAAGAAAGAAGGAGGAGAATCACACATTTTTGAATCCCAGAAGAATGTGGAAGAAAAAGAAACAAAAGGAGGACATAAACTTATGATGAGGAAATTTCTTCTAAAGCCAGAGAAGGAAATAGAAGGCTCAGTTCAACAAACGCAGTTGTTTAAGACTTCTTGTAAAAAAAGGAAAAAGTTTGCAAAATGATTATAAACGGTGGGAGCACTAATAATTTAGTATCTACAGAAATGGTGGAGAAGCTGGAGCTGGAGACAACTACACACCCAATTCCATATAAAGTATTGTGGTTTCATAAAGGACATGAAGTAATGGTAAGTCAGCAATGCAAAGTTGAATTTAAAATAGGAGGCTATAAATATGAGATTCTATGTGATGTAATTCCCATGGATGTTTGTCATATTTTGTTGGGAATACCATGGCACTTTTATAGGAATGTCATTCATGATGGGAGAAAAAATACTTACACTCTAGAGAAAAATGGTAGAATTCACATGTTACTTCCAATAGAAGAGAAGAAAGAAAAGGAATAAGTCAACGCAATAATACTTCTCATGAGTGGGAAGGAACTCTTGAAGGAGATTAAGAAAGATAAATAAATGAAATTTATTGTAGTAAGGAAGCCAAGAGTTATCCTTATCAATACTTCTATGAATGATTTACCTGAAGAAATCCAAGAATTGTTAGAGAATTTTGCTAACATAGTAGTGGATGAGTTGCCTCACTCATTACCATCTATTAGGAGTATTATCCACCATATTGAATTGATTCTAGGAGATAGTTTACCAAATAAAGAAGCGTATAGGTTGACACCTTGAGAGAATGAAGAAGTTAAGAATCAAGTTCATGAGTTGTTGGATAAAGGTTTAGACAGGGAAAGTCTAATCCCATGTGCAGTTCCAACTGTATTGAGTCCGAAGAAGGATGGAGGATGGAGAATGTGTATAGATTCTGGAGCCATCAACAAGATAACCATCAATTATAGATTTCCTTTTCCTAGGATGGATGATTTGAACGATTGTTTGAGTGGAGAAAGCTATTTTTCAAAAATAGACTTGAAGAGTGGATATCATCAGATAAGAATGAGAGAGGGAGATGAATGAAAGAAAACATTCAAGACAAATAAAGGTTTGTTTGAATGGATAGTCATGCCATTTGGATTGACAAATGCTCCAAGCACATTTATGAGGTTGATGAATGAAGTGTTGAAAGAATTCATAGATAAACTTTTCATTGTATATTTGGATGATATATTATTTTTCAACAAAACATAGGAAGAACATTTAAATCACTTGACATTAGTGATGAGGAGATTGTAGCAGGAAAAGTTGTTAATAAACTTGAATAAAAGTTATTTTATGAAGACATAACTCATATATTTTGGTTTTGTGATCTCTTGTAATGAATTGAAGATGGATCCATAAAGGGTGACAGAAACCAACGAATGGCCATCACCAAGGAGCATATTTGAGGTGAGAAGTTTCCATGGGTTAGCAAGTTTTTATAGAAAGTTTATCAGAAATTTTAGTGGTATATGTGCACCCATAATGGACATTGTGAAAAAGAAACATAAGTATTTTAATTGGATAGAGGAGGCTGAGAAAAGATTCAGAGTGTTGAAAAAGAAGATAACAAAAAAAACAATTTTGGTTTTACCCGATTTTGGAAAAAACATTTCAGGTGAGGTGTGATGCAAGTGGAATATCCATTGGAGCAGTTTTGAGTCAAGATAATAGACCAGTTGCTTATTTTAGTGAAAAGTTGAATGATGCTAAGGAGAAATATTCTACATATGACAAGGAGTTTTATGTAGTGATTCAAGCTTTGAAGAAATGGAGACATTATTTAATTCCAAAAGAGTTTGTCTTGTATAGTGATAATCAAGTTTTGCAATTTATTACTAGGTAGGAGAAGTTGAATCAGAGGCATGCTAAGTGGGTAGAATTCATGCAGAATTTTACTTTTTTCATTAAACATATTTATGGAAGTGTTAATAAAGTTGCAGACACTTTGAGCATGAGAAGTTTGGTTGTACATGAATTCCAAGTGAAGACCTTAGGGTTTGAGCACCTTAAGGAAATGTATCAGGAAGATCCAAATTTTAAGGAGGCTTATGAAGCATATGAAAGTCCTTTGTTGAGGGATAAAAACTCATGGGAAGAATATTTGATCCAGGATGGATTTTTATTTAAAGGAAGCCAATTGTGTGTACCAATATGCTCAACGAGAGATAATTTGTTGAAAGAAAAACATAGTGGAGGTCTAGCCGGACATTTCGGTCATGACAAAACATTTGCACAGCTAAGTAGTTTGTATTATTGGCCAAGTATGAGGGAATATGTGAAGAAATTTGTAGATCGATGTAATATTTGTCAACATGCAAAAGGAAAGAGATAAAACACTGGTTTGTATCAGCCATTGCCTATTCCAAAAAGGCCTTGGGATGCAATTAGTATGGATTTTATATTGGGATTACCTAGAACCCAAAAGGGAAGTGATTCCATATTTGTTGTGGTCAATAGATTCTATAAKATGGAACATTTCATACCATGGAAAAAGAAAAATTATTCTACACACATAGCCAATGTGTTTTTCAGAGAAATTGTGAGATTACATGGATTTCCTAGAAGTATAGTTTCAAACAGGGRCACTAAGTWTGTAGGAGACTTTTGGAGGACTCTATGGAAGAGATTGGGAACTAATTTATATTTTATTTCAACATATCACCCTCAAACAGACGGACATACTGAATTGGTTAAATGGAGTCTGGGAAATTTGTTAAGRAGTTTATTCATTGAACAAGGTCGTCAGTGGGATCATATTTTGGCACAGGCGGGATTTGCATTTAACAATCCAGCTAATAGAAGCACTGGAAAAAGTATATTTGAGGCAGTATATGGAACACACCCAAGAGGAATTTCATAATTGAGAGAGTTTAAACAAGATCAATTCAGGAGCACTGGAGTAGAAGATTTTACTATAGAAATGCAAAGAATTCATGATCAACTTAGGAGGCAGATACAGGATAGTAATCAAAAGTATAAGGACGGAGTTGATCAGAAAATAAGGGAAGTTCAATTTGAAGTGGGAGATGAATTTTTAGCTCATTTGAGGAAGGAGAGGTTTCCAAGAGGTACATATAATAAGTTGAAGATGAAGAATATAGGACCATGCAATATCCTTAGGAAATTTGTAGCAAATGCTTATGAGATAGAGTTGGCGAACAATGTTGGAATATCACCTATATTCAACATTTCATATTTGTATCCTTATAATAGAGATGATGCAGGATAATTATATGATCAGGAAGAGATTCAATGGGAAGAAAATATGCCCACGGTAGAAAAACCTCAGATGGAGAAAATATTAGAACAGAGAGTTGGAAGGAAAACCATAAGAAAGATGCATCCTGAATATTTGGTAAAGTGGAAGGATCACCCTTTATGCAGGAGTCCATGAATATTTTGGCTAGAGGAGTATGATGTAGGAGCATCGCTATCAAATCAAAACAAATTGGACGTGGAAGTGAATTCCACACATCAACGCATTGAAAGAGCCAAACTGACTCTTAACCAACTTGGTAGCAGTGTGGAGATTTTTTGAATCTCTCGTTAATTAATTAGATGTATGTAAAGTTGGGCCACCGTTTTGAGCTGACGGGCCATTGTAAATCCTTACATGACTATAATATATTACAGGTGTAGGATATTATCCTATATTAGTCATTGGGTTTCATTAATTAAGCTGAGTAGGTAACCGCTTGAGTAGAGTGTGATAGAATTTAGATAGGAGGAAGAAGAGAGAGGAAGCTCTGGGTCCTTAGACAAGTTTTCATTATAGTTTTGTAAGAGACAAAATTTGTAATCATGTATTTATTTATGAAATGAATAGAACAAAGTAAATTCATCCAATTGTACAGTGTTGATACAGTTTTACAGTTTTACTATTGTTATGTGTTTTGTGGATGTATGATGTTCATGGTGAAGGAATGAAATTATGAAGAATTGAATAAGTTTCAAGTGTTTTCTCTTCTGTAAGTTATGCAAGGAGTGCATACTGAATGAAAGGAGTGCGTGTGAGGGAGAATTTTTCGACTCAAAGCTCAGAAGATATATCATGGAACTTTTTTATGTAGAGTGTGCATATTAAGTGAAAGGAGTGCGTATGTGAAGTCTTTGACTTGGAGACATAACTCGGGTTTTTCTCATAAGAAAGTACAGAGGTCAGTTGCAAGGCGTGCACAAGACCAGAAATCAAATAACTATCGAAGAAATCCTTCAAAAGAACAATTTTCAGAAGTTGGACAAGATAAAGGGTTGAGATCTATCCAAGAATACCCGAAGTAAATCTGGACCATCAGATCCAGAGGGACGCATGGCGAGAGATGAAAAACTTCGAATAATAATACTTTTGGAAGTTGAGAATTGAAATCTCCAAACCCCAAAGGTCCAAAGTAAATTATAACTATCGATTTGAGGAGGACAAATGTCAACAGATCTTTTATTCGGGAGATAGCCATTGTAGAGAAAGAAGGAGTTGAGATTTGAAACTCCCAAAGCCCGAATCACGAAATAAATCACATTCGTTGATTTAGAAGGGTTAGTTTTGATCTGTAGATTGGGAAAGGACAGATATGAACCGTCAGGTTTAGAAGCACCATCAAGATCTTGAGATTGAATATCATGAAGGATTGTGGGGATGGAAAGTACTCGGATGTTAAAAATTTGATAGCGGGCCGCAATTGAAACCACGGTATTGCAAAAAATGACACGTTGAGATTGGTAGTGAATTGCGGGGAGAAACATTGGCTGATCCCAAACCACTTTTGACCACACCCAAAATCACGTGTGGACATATCTCAAGGTCACATGTAGGAAGGATTTAAAGGAGGAGCAGCTAGCACCTGAGTCGTGATCGTTCATTAGTGAGAATAATAGATCGTGAATGTTACACAACTTGCATCGAGAGACATAAAAGACTTGTGTTTATTTACAAGTGAGACCATTAAGGTTTCAGAGAGATAATTCATCTTCGATAATTGAAGATCCTTGACTAGGAGGTCGTGCATCCCCAAGGAGAAAGGGGGGTTTGCACCAGGGAGAAAAAAGGTGGTTTAACACAAAAAATTTTGAATGTCGGAGTTGCAAAGTAATGTGGATCATTGATCTAAGGACCCTTAGGGATCCCTCTCAACTGTCTGATCAACCAATAATAAGGACTTATGTACAAAACTTTGGAGAAGTCCTACTCTGGGAGGAAAGGAGTGTGGAGAGGGTAGAAAACCCCAAACGTCGAAGTAATGAATTAATGTGAGCCGTAGATTCATGGATCTACGTGGACACACCTCAACTATGGGATCTAAGGGGTATTGGGAGAGAGTTGGAAGGAACTGCATACTTCAGATCTCTGGGAGGTTTGGCAAGTAGGTGAAGTTAGGATCCCCCGGAGGATGCCAGTACCAGATTGATATAGAACACTGACGTCACCTAGGGTGACATGGACCCTTGTCTTATATGCCACATGTCATCCTAATTTTTTCTTCTCACAGACCCTAAAGGACATTAGAACACAACACGTGTAATATCCTAATGAGGCCACATCTCACACCTGGCCCCTGACACATAACATTCCCTTGGCCCCTACCTACTTGGTCAAAGGTTGGTGGAGTACTCAAGAATTCAGGAGTTTAGGACTTTGGAATATTGAGAGGTTGGAATGTAGGGGATAAATCAACTGAAGGGTCGGACCCACCTATCCTTGCCTCTGCATATAATGCATCACCATGTGTAAGTGGGGACCCTTTGGGAGTTCTAGACTTTGGAACTATGAAGGTTTAGAGTGTAGTGTTGAGGATAAGCCAAAGAGTATAAGGCTAGAGCTATGTGGCAGCACATCGGGAGTTCGATATTTTGGGACTCCAGGGAATGTGCGCATGGAAAGAAAAAGGGGTGTTAAGAGACGAATGTCGAACTCCCCTCTAGCCTATGTGTTAAATAAGGAAGAAGCCCCGTCGTTGGAATTCCACCGTAGTTGTTGAAGACTTTCCCTATGAGGGGAATAATTTATAAAATGACTCAGAGCTCACATTCCCCCTTGGATAATAGTGGATACCACTTGGTAAGACTTGTGAAAATTATTTTTGGAATTTTCAAATTTTATAATGTTTTTGAGTTTTTAAATATGTATTTTTTTGGCGGTGTAGTATAACTAACAAA
>SNQJ01S0015464.1:222472-242987 GCA_010110895.2 Picea sitchensis | reverse complement strand
ATGCGCTCTTTACTCAATTTCTTCTGGAGAACATTCTTTGCATTCATCTGATGTAGAATTCTGACTTATGGATGTTGCGGATAATATAATGACTTATATAGAGATAAGTCTGGTGTACTGGAACAATCAATCATCATAGTCTTATCCCTCCATCTGGGAGAACCTCTGGTTCTGTATCTTGCAATGCTTTCATTCATAAGTTTTCCATACACTGTTCTTCATCACGACTTTCGGTTCTTCTACTTGATTGCTTTTAGTGAGTTCATATTAGGCTGGTAATCTTGTGATTCTTGATACAATGACTGGTTGTTCTGATTCTTCTTTCTTTGAATCTTCATTTTTTTCTTTATCTCTTGGGTCCATGGAGTTTCATATAGATTCCATGCCCTAGAGATTCCACTTCTTACCTTCATCATCAGTTCATGGATCTGGATGGACAACCAAGAATACTTTAAGGCTTCTCTTCGAAAAGGTCTTCTTCTGCGATTGACTTGAACACATACTGTCTTTTCATGGCTTCTACCATGGATATATATATTTTTCATCATCTTCAATGGATCATAGGATTAGCTCCCTCCTGATCCTTGCTTCATGTATAAGTGCATATAATCTGCTCCCTTCGTCTGACTGAGTCCACGCTTCCGTCTCCGTCCTTATTGTCTTCTACAATATATAATAGAGTCCACGCTTCCATCTGCAACCTTATTGTCTTATGCAATATATAATTGGCTCTCTTGTATAACAGATTCCACGCTTCCATCTTGTTGTCTTCTATAGGATGTCATGAGTCTTTTTCCAGTTTCCTTTCAATTGTTGACTTCTTTCTGTCTTTTCTTTTTCCAAGTCTCTTCAAGATTGATTCTGATTTCGGTCTTATCTTATAATGTCTTCCACATGATTTGTATTTCATCCTTTCATATGTATTATCTAATGATATTCATAATTGTCTTGTTGTTCTTTCATAGGTATAGTTATTCTTGGAACACATTATCTTCCAAGAGATAGATATACAGGATATGTACAGAGATGATGCAAGCAAGATATGTACAAGAAAATAAGAAGAGTGTTGTTACCTTTTAGTAGAAGAAGTCTCTTCCATCCTACTTAGTCTTCTTTGCAGGTTCCTTTTCTTCGGCAATCGATGCTTCATGTTTCTCCTTCCTTTTCTTTAGCTCGGAACACTGATTCCTATAGTGACTGTACTTTTGACAGTTGAAGCACTGTATTTCTGAAATGTCTTTCTCTTGATTTGGCTTCCTCCTTGAATCAAACTTCTTTTTGTTTCTGAAGTTCTTGAATCTTGTTGTGAAGGCTTGATCATCGTACTTCTTTTGAGGTTTCTCTTTTGCATTGATCCTTGATTCTTCTTGAGCACAGCAAGTCCAAAGTTCTTCAAATGTCGGGTACTCCTTCCTTGTGTTCATGCTTGCGGAAAATGCATCCCATGTCTTGGGAAGACCATTGCGTACTATGTTCACCAATTCCTTTTCTGAAGTGATCTCTTCAATAGCTTGTAGTTGATCTCTTAACTGGGAGATCCTTACAAAGTATGATGTTATGTTTTCGTCGTCATTCATCTTCATGTCACGGAGATCATTCTTCAGACTCATAACTTGTCCAATATTTCTGACTGAGAAGAGATTTTTTAGGGCATCGTAAATCTTCTTTGATGAGTTAAGATGTGAGATGTAGGGTATCAGGTGGTCTTTTATGGAATCCACTATTATACTCATGGAATTGATGTCAACTTCTTTGAACTTCTCCATAGCTACAATGTTCTGCAGTTCCTTCTCTTCTCCTTCTGTAAACTTTGGCTTCACGATCTTTCCTTTCACAATGTCCAACACTTTATTCTTAGCAAGGATGAGGTCAATCCTTGTCTTCCATGCTCTGAAGTTAGAATCTCCATCTAACTTGTTCTTAGACTTCATAGAGTTCGTCATGGCTTGCTTGACTTGGTCAAACCCTAGATTTGACCAGAAATCCAAACTTCACGTCTTGGCCTTATGAGTGTACCAGGAGATGCGCTGGGCTAGGGTGCACTGATCTATCTGGAGATTAGGTCAATATCGTCACTTAAGGTGCCTCGACAAGAGGTTTAGGGTTTCTGCAACTTCTTCTGCTAGTAACCCTAGCGACAGTTCCTCAACAAGCTAAATATCTAGCGACTATGTTTCCTTCCAGCGTTTTAGGCTGACTGAAGGGGTGTGGGACCATAACCTGTTAGAATATAGAAAATGGTGTGCTCATTTTTCCATTGACGATACCCTCGTCACCCAACCACAGGTTGAAGCCTCCTTCCGAGCACCTTAACCTTGACTGAGAATTCCTCCTGAAGCAAACCCTAGGCTAGATAGCCAAACAAGGAGCAGCGCATCAATCCCCAAGGATAACAAATCACAAAATATGATCAGATAGTCCCAAACCCTAGCCAAGAGATATCCAAGCCAATACTGAAACTAGTTGTTGTTGCAGCTGCAGTTGCAAACCTCCTCCAAACCTGCGCACCAGACTGCAACTGCAGTGCGCACCAACTGGGAAAACTGCAGTCCTGAGATGATACAAATGAGAACTGGCGCCCTGTATTTATAGTAATCCTTGCCAGTTTGCTGGGGCTGACTTCTCCTTCTGGGTATGTGTCTATTCAGTATATTATTATTATTTCTGGTCAAATTCTTCTCTTGGAGGCTAATAGCCTAATATAAATTATATTCTTGAGCCGACAAGGCTTCTAGGGTTATTAGCCAATTCATTAGGGTTTCTCTTGCTTCCCGGAGTCTTCTATTCTCGTCAGGTTCACATGTAGAGGTAAATAACTCCCGCATCTACCATAATATTAACAGGGGGTGCCCCTGATGTGGGTGGACAAGATTCTACCATGCCTACAACGCCATATATTGGGAGTTTCCTTCCATTTCCTTCAAATAATATAGAAAGTGGATTAGGAAGTAGTATGCTAAGACAACATGCATGATCAACATGACTAGATGAGAGACACCCCATTTCTTATTAAAATGTATCCATTTATCTGGTCGGAATATGTTATATCAGTATGGGCTAGTTAGCACAATATTGTATACTATACCATTTTTTGGATGATGTAACCACACATTCTTCAATATATAGATATGAATTCTTGTTTCAACTACTACTTATGGTTGTCTATTGATGTGAATGGATTCCATGATAATGGTATGCATGGTCTGTAATTTTTTAATGTTAACATAAATGCTAGTTTACCATAGACAAACCAACTAATGGATGCATTCTATGCTAAGCTCATAGTCTCACCATGGGTGTGCCTATGAAAAGGATCCAAGAGATCTACTTGATATATGTGAACCAAAAAAAAACCATGATAATAACAAAACAAAACAAACCCACACATAAAAAATAAAAACACACCACTCCACACAATACAAAGTACATTATATACAATGAACTACGCAGGATATGACTATGCATAAATCAACCCATTTATAGGCTCCATCCAAGGATCTTTTCCATCATCAATCAACTCATGGGTTGATGATGACATCATATGGAACACCATGTCGAGGACATGCCACATAGTAATAACTTTATGCAGTCAAAAATATTGATTGGTTTTGTGAGATACAGTAGCCATGGATGATTTTAAGGATGGAAATTTATTTTAAAATGTAGAACCCTTGGTGAATATTAATAATCCTTCATATGCCAAATATAAATGATTGGCGATATTTTTGTAAAAATATTCAAATTTCTAAGGATTTTATATAGTTTTTATAAAATTTTGGCGATTTTTAAGGTAAAATAATTTTATCCTTTAGAATTTGGGAAAATCGTTTTTAAAATAGCGAATCTCGTTTTTGGAAAAACCATAGAAAATTAGCCCATGAGCGAAAGTTAGCCCCTAAAATCATCCCTAACGGTAGCTCCTTGATGATGCCTATCAAGATGTGGAAGCGGTAAGAAATGTGGATCTTCAATAGAAAAGGGAGTAGAGAACTTGATGTAAATATATGAAAAAGATAATCAAAGAAAAAAAGGGTCAAGAACGGGAGTTCAAATGGAATCTCCAACAAATTCCCCCAATCTCGGATCAAGACTCATCATGTTAAATCTCTTTTGTTCCAAATCAAGAAAATTTGATTGATGATTCACCTCACTCTTTGGCTCAGCTATGAAAGCGATGAAATCTAGGATGGCCTTATTTGAAGGAAACTCAATATCTAGGAAATCATGTGAACTTGGAGAATCAACAATCCATGCAGGTAGAGTAGGATGATCACACTCCATATGACGATTGAGTTGTTGACAAATATCGTCTAATGATAATGAGATTATTGGGGAGGAAATGGTGACAACTTTAAGAAATATGTTGTCTCCATATGACTTAACTTCCTCATGATGAGGAACCACCCAAGGATCAAAAGACCCAAGGGATCCATTGGTAAAAGAAGAGATCATATTGATCGGAGCGATGTTCAAAGAAGGATGTGGCGGAGGAAGGGTAAATGTACCCATTAACAAGGAGTATTTGAATATACTTGCACCAACACCCACACAAGCATTATGGGAATTTTTGACAAAGGGTATATTATAACCTTAATTGGTCCTAAGGTCTAGGGTACAAAATGAAAGATGATTGATCATGAAAATTGTTCCTTGGCAAAAAAATCAAAGGAGCCTAAAGACAAACGATACAACAATGGTAATTTCACATAACCAAGGGTTCCCAAGTATCAAATTATACTCCAAAGGAGCATCGAACACATCCACTTCGACGAAGATAGTCTTACCACCTAACTCGATGGAAAAAGCAGTGATGATACCATGCCGCCTGAACATGTGTCTGTCAAATACCTTCAACATAGTGTTAGATAGTCCAATATTTGGAGAGCCAAGGGATTTCCAATAGGAAATGGACACAATGAAAGTCGAGGAACCTTCATCAACCATTGTGCGGAAGATGTTTTTCCCATTTACTCTCACTTGAATATGAAAAGTGATTTGGTGGGAAAATTGATTACAATATTGGTCCATGTCAAACATAATCAAACTAGACTTTGAGGGATCAACCTTGACTATTGCAGACAACAAATATTTTCACTGCATGGGGTATATTTGGATGACTTCTAAATTAGACATGGCACATGGTGTTTTGGACAAGTCTTCCACAATACTATAGGTGTTGGTGGCTTGTATATTTGGTTATGCGGCATGCATCAAAGAACACCCTTGGATGGGTGAAGAAATGTCTTGAAGGATGGATCTATATATGAAGAGGACAATCAATATGGGAAGAGGAATCTATATTTTGATTTGCAATACCTAACTCATAAGTATTATAGTTTTTTTATGGAGTTTGTAAAGAAACGATCGACTCACACAACAAAATTTTGGTAGATGAGGACGATGCCTTGAATTGAGAAGTACCTTATATACCCCCTTGTGGAGGGGTAGGATTTCACATAAATATTTTTTCTGGCTAGGGGGGAATGGATGAGTGAATACATTAGGATACTAAGTATCCTTCTGTTGGGAGAATTAGTGATGAATCTTATCCATCTTGGGAAATACGTGAGTAGTATGATATTCCCCACAAATTTTGTAGGAAAATATATTATTTTTCTTCTCTTTTATACTTCCCCTAGTATTGTTTTTGGATTGAGGGGATCCATATTCATTGTTATAATTTTCATTTTTATTCTTCTTCTCCCCCTTGGGTTGTTGAGGATTCTTCAGTTGCATGGATTGTGTTGAATTCACCTCGAAGGGTTGAACGAGACTCAAAGTAGTTTGACTGGTGTTTGTAGTAGCTACTGAGTTGGATGCAATATGCATGTTACCCAAGTATCCAACTAACTATCCCACATATGCACTTGAAACAAAACCAAGCACACCATTGGCATGGGGTCCTGGGTTTGGTATATGAGGATCTATTGATGACCTGAAATCATGTGGGATGATATTGTATAGTGTGTTAGACTAAGAATAGATCAAGTCTAAATGTTGGGCATGTGAGATAGATTTCTCCTGAGATGTTTCCCCTACCATAGAAACATCCTTAGTGATAGGTGGTGGATATGTGGTGTTGTAACATAGTCTAAATTTTTCATAAAATTACAAATTTCACAATACAAAATCAAGTTCTATCAAAATTATAGGTTTTACAAATAATATTTGAATAAATCTTTAGAAATAATTTTGATTTCAAAATATTATAAAAATTTCATTTCTAAAAGGATTAATTTCTTAGATTGGATGATTTAGTTTTAGTTTATCATTAACATTTGTTAGTAAAGTATTATTATTAAATTTGTATTAGAAAACTTAATAAAAAAATGTATTTATTGTATAAATTTATTTTATTATATATGGTTTTAAATTAATAAAAGGCATGTTTCCTGGAAGAATGATCATTCATTCGGCCTTTTGGATTAATGGTCCATAACTATATCAGACCCCTAGCATAATCAATGCTTGGTTGAAAATTTCCCTCATTGACAACAACAAGAAAAAATATCAACGCTCCTTGTTTCTCATGATGAGATCGACGGGCAAGGCATGATCTATGGTATCATAGCATATTGAGGCACTAGGCCTCCCTAGAAGTTTAATTCTATAACAAATATCAAAGCACAAATTCTAAACACACAATATATCGAGCCATCAATACAAATGAAATGATTTTTCCTATATTCTTTTGATCTGGTGTCATATCGACATGTCAACAGATAACTGTCAAAGAAAACCAGTGTCTGCCGCATGGACACAAGAAACCCACCAAAGACACAGGAAAATTCATGAAATCTGAGTGACATGTGGCTTGGCTCCCTGCCATGTCAACACCAACATGGACCAATATTAAGTAGCCATGTGTTCATGGGACAAATTCATGAAATCTGAGTGACATGTGGCTTGGCTCCCTGCCATGTCAACACCAACATGGACCAATATTAAATAGCCATGTGTTCATGGGACCAGGATGACGTTATTAGTGACCTTGTTTTAACTTGATGTGTTTTGGGTTTTTATCAAGGTAGATCAATGAATCATGTTCTTTCATTGGGTGAGATTGATAGTCCAGATACATTCTCTAAAGTTTCTCAGCAAATCGACATACCATCTCCCAAGATTTTTGCGAAGTGTCAGTCTTTGACAGCGGTGCCTCGACAATTAGTGTCCCAATCAATCGTGCCATCAAACTCACTAGTGAATCATACCACCGACCCCTTGTAGGTAAATATTCCAAACATCGCACATCATATAACCCCGATCTAGTGCCACATTAATTTCCATCACAACCTCTGTTGTATTTGACCAATGGTTTCCAAGTGGACACCTGGAAAGCACCAAAGACACATATTAGCATCCCAAAACTAGATGACACATTTCATTTATGTCTTCCACCTCAGTGTCATTGTGGGCTAGTACAAAGACATCACATGTCCATATGATGCCATCATGATGTTTCTCATATCTTATCCAATTTGGATTTTCATCACATCATATAAATGACTCACATCGTTTCTTGGAGTGAAATCAATGGTCTAGATTTAATCTTAAGTTTTAAGGTATACAAAGCTCATTGGGCTACCAGGCCTCAAGATTTGATCGCATATAATGCAACCTTTACCTATGATTTGATGCCACGTCATCCTCCCATGTGGTGTTGACTCATTTCCATTGAGGATACATGGAGGTTCCAAGAATAATGTGGGATGCCAACACAATATTTGTGAGAACCAATAAGAAGTTTTCAAGTGGACACAATGAACTCACAAAATACGTAGAAAATAACACCTATCATGGTGACATGTTCCATGATCCCCTTTCATATAAACAATCAACGTGGACCAACGAAAGTCTACCAAATTTCCATGATACCTAGCTTATGTTAGTAGTGCCATTGTTATAACCAGACCAACTCATCGGCTTCATGGAGGTTAATTCCTTCGAGTATAATTTAGATAAAAAAACCTCGATCACCAGGACATGAGACTCATAAGTCCCTCGGGAGTCTTATCCCACAAACAATGCATAATTTAGTTCTCTGAAAGTCAGTTTGTCGATCCATTCGGGCACCGGTATCACCGGGCCATCGAGAACCAAGATAATCATAAACCAATTTATTTATACTAGAAGGGTTGAAGGTGGAACATAAAAATTGACGTTAGGAACATATTTACTTTGTCTATTCACTCACATTCAAACCAAATGGGAAGGTTCCTTCCTTATAAATCCATTCAAAATGTTCCTCCCGGTGAATGTGGGATGAAACCCCATCAAGAAAATCAATGGTCGTGATGTATTACCAAGCCCAATATGATGGTTGATGTGTTTCACAACTGTTGTATATCCAATTTTGGACATCCATCCAACACAAAAAATGATGATGACTCGCCACAACAGTTGAAGAAAATAAGGATTTGTCTTATCAAGTCATCCCATTTTATATAAGATAAAGATCTTGTTGTATTTGAAAATCAATGAAAAGGTGATCGGATAACCATTTTGGTTATGACCTGAGTTGTATAAATGTTTATGAAAAAACTCGATAAGAGGGAGTTTCTGACCTGAGAAAGAGATCTTTAATAAAATTCTATAGGTTTTGAGATTTAAACTTCTATGTTTCAGTTCATGTGACTTTTTCTTTTGATTTTCATTTAATTCTCATAGATTATTGTTGAATTTTTCTATCGCTGTGACTGTGGTAATTTAGTATGACAACTACCTTCACAAACTACTAAGTTACCTTTAAAAGTTACATATTTCTTTGACATATTGTGAGTATTAAGAAGACATGTGCTTTGAAATTATTATTCATTTTTTGAATAGAAACAAACTATTCCTTTCTGTTCGAACTATATTTGGGTTAAGATACATATTCTATCATTACTTCCTATCTCTAAAAGTCAATTAATATTTATCAAGAGATACATTATTTTTCTTTTCAACTTTGTTTTCTCTCTTCTTATTTCATACCCTAAAATATTCAATTGTATAATACATAAAAATTCTTCCTCTAAATATTGATCTTTAAACACTCAAAGATTGGTAATAGAATCCCAAAAAAATCAACAAAAACATTATGTTTTAGGACATATCAACTTAAGAAAAATAAAACAATTTTATGGATTCCTTGGCATAGTTTCCTATCCAGAAACATCTCAAGGATTACAACAATTGGTTAGAGGGATTTAGTAAACCACTCCATTAGCACTTGGTTAGGAGTCTTTTCATTGATCATTCTATGTCGCCAACCCCAATCATGAATGTGATAAAAATGTGAGTGCATGTATCATGATGTATAAATGTCAATAACTACATCCAAGTATCGTACTTAATGGGAAATTGAAAATGCATCGAAAATTCCATGGCCAGGTTATTGAAGATTTAAAAGGAAGTTCCCTTAAGTTATACATACCATTTTGTGGTACCTCCTGTAAGGGATCTTTGGAAAAGATGTAGTATATCACTTTTTTCCATCAAAGAGTTCGATTAACACCATACATTATAAGTCATTATATGCATGAACGGGTATTCTCCTGGATTTCTGTCAAAATTTGGCATGTCAAATGGAAATTTGATAGGTGTGGTTGAACATAGTTGATAATGGATAATGGGGTCATTTGTCAAATGTGGCAAGTTCAACATGTCTAATGTTTCCAAGGAAGGAAATAATGTGTTGAAAAAGGAATACTCGATGGATGGAAAAAAATTATGTGACCCAAATGGACCCTGAGGTTGCCCCGTATTAATTTTTATGAAGTGATTTGAAATTCCATAAGGATTAGTACCTCCTATGATGGAGGCAATACTAGGAGCATGACTACTCTTGGGACTGAATATGCCTCCAAAAGGATTTCCTTTGGGGATAAAAGGACTCCCAAAAATATTACTACTTCCAATACCTTACATATCCCCAAAAACGTTACCTCTAGGAGAATACATGAACCCTAAAGGCATACTACTCCCTTAACCACAACTATCCCCAAAAATGTATCTTCGAAGAGAAAAAGTTTGGATAAAAGGATAACCACCCCACTAAGAACAATTTCCCCTAAGAGGAATTCCCCAAGAAACATTGGTATAACTAGAATTTCTTCTACTTCATAGAGAATAAGTTTCCACATGAGGATTACCCCCATGAAAATAGGTAAATATGGAAGGAATAGAGCTTCCAAGAATCAGTGTACTACCCCACGAGATGTTAAATATCCTAGAAATACTACTACCCTGATATTGTCTTGGAGCACCCCCAAATATGTTAGATACATTCCAATTGAAGGGAAAACTAACATTTGACATTACCAAGATTCCTATAGGGATTCCAAAAGAGGAAGAAGATCCACTTCTGGTATTAAAACTAGGACTCGACCCCCCACTAGATGGGGATATAGATGTGGGAATTTCAATAGATGGGATGGGAATGCTAAATATCAATATTCCACCCCCAACATGTTAGACATATTCCAATTGAAGGGAAAACTAACATTTGACATTACCAAGATTCCTATAGGGATTCCAAAAGAGGAAGAAGATCCACTTCTGGTATTAAAACTAGGACTCGACCCCCCACTAGATGGGGATATAGATGTGGGAATTTCAATAGATGGGATGGGAATGCTAAATATCAATATTCCCGTGGAAGGAAAAGTGTACATGAATGAAATCCCCCAAATGGAGACACCAAAAGAAATGGGGAAAGAAGGTGTAGTTTTGATGGCACTAAGAGATGACAAGGAGTACATCACAAGGGTTCCCCATGTAACACTCTACATGGAATTGAAGGATCAGGTACATTGGATGTATGGAAAAAACACTTGGGCCTAACATGATATGAGGATCAATAAACAAGGAAACTTTCTCACTGAAGAGCTCCCTAACCTAGACAGATATGGTGTTGTTAGGACTAGTCAAAGGAGAGTTAAAATGAGGTAGAGGAATTTTTTCTAAAACTTCAACTTCAAAGGTCACATTCTCCTCAAAAATTCTATCTAAATCTCTTAACTATTTATTCCCTACCTCCCACCACTTAATAGTTGATTTTTCCTTTGTCAGAGGTGAAATTCATCGTTATCAATGAGACCAATGAACAGATTTTTCAATTATGGTGAACAAATGTATTATCACCAAAATAACAATTAATTTTGTTAGCACTCCAAGAAACTCTTTAAGGTTGTAGGTCAAAGATGCTTGTTAACTTTGAAGAAAACTTGTTTTTGTGTTTTTATGTATGTGTGGATCAATGGGATAACTCAATTACAGTATGGCACTCAGACAGTAAAATGAAAATCAAATAAACCAGTGCTCTCAATGATTGATGATCAGATGATAGCTTTAAATGGGTGAGAAAACAATGTTTATAAACCGAATACAAAGTGTAGGGTTTAATAAACAATGATAAGAAACTTAATATAAATTTATGAGCTAAATAATGAGATAACCATCATTATGTAGCTAAAACAACTTAATAGAAAGTACAGAAGGAAAATGAGAATCTGACATCAATAGAGAGAGAAAACTGTGATTTGTATTGTCATAGTAAAAGTATTTTTACAACATAATACATTCCTCTATCCAGAATCGAACCCCTACTTCATCTGAAGTTCTTGGCTTTATAGCCTTTACAAAATAATTGAGATCCTATAAAGGATAATCGAATTTACTTGAAATAGACAGTCAAAACTGACACAAGAAAATAGGAAGAGATCCTAAAATCTAGGTCAACTCCTCATCTTTGATTATCTTCATATCCTTCAAAACTTTGAAAAGTGTAGAAATCCTTCCAAGGTTGTTGAATATCCATAGAATATAAGATAAGTCAAATTTGCCACTTTTAGCAAAAAATTGTTTCTGTGCCCAAAAATTAGGTAGCTAATTCACTTTTCCACCTTGGTAAACACCTCAAACATCATAACAGAACCTTAAATATGATGTGTTTAATTATTTTCCATCTTTTGAAACCCTCCTCCAGGTGTTTGATTAAGAAAAACTTGGATCTGGGCGAAAATACGACTTCTATGCCCTGTCTGCGGTTTCACTAGCTCTTTCGCCTTGAAATTTGTTAGTTAGTTGTTGAAAGCTCTTCTTTTCAACGGCTAATTGTTTGTAGATGTGATTCTTGTTCCAGTGAAATCTCTTCTTTGGCCAAAAAGAAAACCTTTCGTGATCAAATCAAATTTATTGTTTGCATCAACGATGTTGCAACTCATACAATCCTTGGGAAATTGATGTCCTTGATCTGGCCTGGCGATTATGGATAGTAGTGATATTTACTTGTAGCCTCTTTTTTCATATGGATTGGTGCCTGTTATATGATTTATAGCTTGAACCTGAGACATTTATATTCCCTATGATCAGTCTAACCAAATCACATTCTAGATGATATGTAGATAATCTAATTTTCATTTTGTTTGTGTTGAGTTTCTATTGTGTGCACATTTGCAACACTTGCTGCCGCAAAATCCCGACTGCTTGTGATGTCAACAAAATGTTCTAGCACATCGTCAAACTACTCCAAAGCATATACAGGGACAATTATGGATCTGATTTCTGGAAATTCCGCGGGTAGTAAATGTGCATCAAGTGATAGAGGTCTCCCGACAAAGTAAAATGAGCCCAATGTTGTGGACTTGGAGAAAACCATAAAAGCATACGTCCCTTGGGTCCCCATGTTGCACTAATAACACAACCACCAGAAAATGACCATTGTTTTAATGTTTATGTATTTGTTTCCAATCTGTGATCGGATGCCCCTTTATTGTACATCTTGATTCTACAACTATGCTCCCAATTTTGTTTCCTTCAATGCCTTCATATGAAACTTACCCACTCTTAATCAACATTAAAGTCTTGTCTTATGATGCAAATGGAAGTTGGATTAGGAGCCAAGAATTCCATATTGAATATAAAACTATCATCACAAATGAGGACTTGCTGGCACATTCATCTATTCAACTAACTATAGTCTTTTCAATTGCAAGAAGAGGCAAAGAGATAAGATGGCGAGAAAATCTAGCCATTTCCTCCTTTGTATTGACAGTACTAGGCCCTTGCACCTACTGTAGTCGAGTAATTTCCTAAAGTAGTAAAACAACAATATTTTACTGCGCACAAATTGAGGCTTAAGCTTTTACTGTCAACTCCTAAGTATTGATATTTTTCCAATGCTAAGAAAACCTCATCCAGATGGGACATGGCATCTATTTTTAAACACTTCGATGCCACAGCTCCACGAGGCATCTTTTCTGGTCGTACAATAATTGGTGGTGAGCCAAGATGCCCAAGGCTTATTTTATCATTTTTTTGTAGAAGCAGACACTGGGGTTTCAACATTATTTTTTAAACTCGAAACAGGGATCTCAAAGATACCAAGATCAATTGGTGAGGAAGAAAAGAAAACATTCCCTTAGCGATGTAGTCTTTGAATGCCTTAAGTATAGAATCAAGTTTGCAATATACAAAACAAAGCTTTGAAATTCGAATAGAAATCAAATCACTTTAGCAGTGACAAACCCATGAATACACCTGTCAAACTCTAAACCTCCCTGTGGATTTATTCATGACTCGATTTGCATGCAGCCTGATGCTTTAACCTGTCAAATGTTCCAAAATATGAGCGATCTCCTATCACAAACAACTGCACATACATTCTTCTTCCTGCAAACTGGGCACCTGGCAGAAAGATTTTCTAATTGCTGTATTGATACAAAACCAAAAAGAGCTTAGTGCTTATGATGGACATGTCGACTTAGTGCTGGACTCATGGCTTTGAATTTGAATGCGCATCTAGCATGTGAGAGAGTATACCATATGACTTGGAATATGGCATATTAAATGGTTTAGTAGATAAGATAATTCATGGAATAGCTTTTAAAGCAAACCATCAAACCCAATAGTCTTTGACTTAAATATAAAGGGAGTTTTAGTATGTAATGTGGTTTTTGTTTAACTCATATAATTGAAAAATAATGGAAATAGTTTAGGAGTATAACACTAATTTAGGATTAGAATATATCAAGAACCCACCACTTTACAACAAAATGTATATTTATTGTTTGGTAGTATTAAAGACAATAGAGCTAGGGTTATAAGCTAGGTAGAATTTCATTCATTTGTGTATTGCAGGTTGAAGACAGGGTAAAAAGAATCTCAATTAAATATGATCAATGGGAGCTTGGTCAAAAATGATTGGGAATTGGAGATATAGACAGTTCCTCTAAAAAAAATTAGAAATGAGCGTATGGAGAAAACACTCAAAAATACCAGTGCATTTTCTATTGCTAACATAGACTTGGAACCAAAGAGCACACCTCTAAGGATATAAACAAGAAATATCAATGGATCAAGGGGCCTTCTTAAAACCAACCCTCTGGGGGATGTCAAGTCCCCAAAATATTGGATAGAAAAGGTGTGAGGAACAATTATGATAACCCACCTATAACAACCATGGCCTGTGAAAGTACCATTTATTATGGTGGTCACCCTCCAGGGGAACTAAAACATGGATTAAACATCTACCCCGGGTACTATACATACTTCCCACCTATAATAACCTCGGTATATCCCTAGGATAGGTCACTATGGATACCATCTCATAATCGGTGACTGGGTAAACATTTGAGGGTTCAACCACATGTATGGGTAGGGAAAATAAGATTGAATCCTCGATAAGTGTTTCCTTTCAAAGAGGCATGGCACTTATGAGACCCCTGTACATGTAGTAATTGAAGCAATATAGAAAAAACCAAGACAATTAGAGAGAGGATATCACTCTACTTTCCCTAATGCGGCCTCTTGATTGACTCCTATCTTGGAGGAGCTTCACAACACACTCATTGTGATAATGGATTTGAACACTCTTTAGTGACTTCTGGGTTCAATTTATATGTCCTTAGATAATTGAATCTCCAATCTTACACCAAGGCCCTAATACTATATATGTTGATTTTCTATGAAGAAAAAGAGTCTAATCAGTTTTAAATTACACATTATTTTTCTTATGGCTATTGATTAGGTAAGGAAATTAATGAAACTTCAATGAGTTTTTTTTACTTTACCAAACGAAAGAAGAGAATATATGCTCACAAAATATGCAACTTTCCCTTTTGATGAACTATAACTAAGGAAGGGAATATAAACTTTTCCTTTCCAGTTTTCAAAATATCCAATATAACCTCACAATCATGCAACAACCATGCAAGGAAAACCAAAAAAATGAGCAATATCTATGAATGGAAAACACTCCAATGCAATCTCTTGCAAAGAAACCAAATGCTTTTCCCTATAATTTTTTGTTTTTATTTTATTTTGAAATGCAATTGTCTTCCATTCTAAGAAAATGAATATGCACATCAAGCTGACAAAAAACAAGCAAAGGGATATGTGATATTGGTAGTGGTTCCTTCGAAACATTCCAATGTCTACATAGGATAAAAAAACACAAACATTGAGAGGAAGACCTAAACATGGAAAACCTTTTAACAAACAAAAACTAGATGCAAAAACAAGAAAGGAACACTACCATATCTGAAAATATTTGTTGGGGAGGTTTCTCAGATCACAACTCACCAGATATCTAGCTCACTCAAACAAGAAAGCCCAACAAAAACACTCAAACACATCAAATTCACTTCAAACTCAAAAAACAAAGAAGAGGCTCAAAATAGATAATATATCTATGTTGTCATACCCCTAATAGGATTATAATACCAGAAAAATTTCAAATGTGACCAAGGAAAATCAGAAAAATATGAAAAAAAAATCACCTACAATAGCCCAACAACTATGCAGGTCATAACTAGTCTCTCTATTTTGAAATAGTCAGGCGTGACCATCTACAAAATTTAAGGAAAAGGCTCAGATATAGCCCAAGTATCACATATATATCCTCTTAGATAGTGATAATGAAGACTACTAGGCTACAAAAATAGATTTCATAGGAAAAGAAACAAGGGAAATAAAAATAAGGAAGAATCAAATTTCCTTCCCCTGTGGAGTCACTAGTTCTATTGTGGATAAATCTTACCTACAAATAATTAATGACTCTCTTGGATATTCCATTGATCCAAGACAAACAAGGGGATAGACCAATACATAATTTTCCCTACATCTACTAGATTTGTTCCTATTTAAGCAAGAATATATAATTATATACTTTTGAATCAATGGTTGTTTTTATGTATCTTGGCCATTGTATCTCCAAATATCCAACTCCAGCTCAACCTACTTCCTACACACAAGTGACGAAAAATACTACTCTTCAAGCCTTGTTAAGCTCTATGAAATCTCATAGCTATCCTAGATCTAATATTATCTACTCAAGAAAATATCATATCTAACATAAGCAAGTATTGAACACTAAATACAAAATAATTGGAAGGGGAAAACCATATAGATCTATATATAAATTAGATAAAGAGTTAATAAATCAACATTTATTACCTTTATTCATGATGCATTCCTCCAATGATCCTTTCTCTTACTCCTCCCTATCCCTCACACAAGCAAGGATAACCTAATATCAAGATTGATTTCTTATGGAAGAGAACCTTTTAAATTCCTGCAGCATGTACATGTAAATGCTTCTTCCTCCTCTTTCCCATGGATTGCCTTCCTTATATATATTGGTGGAGGATTATAGGAGAGGCTTCTAGATCTATAGAAATTAGTGAACTTGACTGTATTGAGAGTTCTCAAGATCATATCATGAGATGAATAACTCACCCAATGCCTATATCTTCATGAATCACAAATTCTAGAAGGAAACAAAGGTAGTCATGAGATGGTAGTAATGTAGCCAACAAATATTCACGGGCTATATTTGGGTTCAATAGTGATTGCTCAAGATCTATCAAATAGTTGGTGCATGACCATATTCAAAAATAGGGAAACTTTTTGGAAGAGGAGTGTGTCTCAACAAGATGTCATGCATAGGTCCTCCATAATTCCCTAGGGTGGAAAATAAGGATGTAAAAAAATGGACTAATTCTTCCTTATTATGTGGTACTTTGTTACATATTTAATTATATATGGATGATACTAAGGATTGATCTATCAATCAATCTATTATTTTTCATTTCATATGTTGAGATTTCCCCACTTTTGCTTTAGTTATATACTATTTCCTTTTGACACCACCTCTCTTTCTTGGAATTCTTAGTTAATCACTTATGTAACTCCAGGATGGTAACAAAGCTAGTGGTTTGAGATCTGACCTACTTTCTACAAGTAAATTTGGATGTTCTTGGTTGTATATGTGCCCCTATTTGAATTGGATATTTAAATTAGATTGACTCGTGTTTAGATTTGAAAATTGGATTATGGTTTGTAAAGTTATTTTTGATTTATAAGAAAGAACCAATGGTTCTAAATGGTCACAGATATGGCATGGGTGCATAGAATATGAAAACACTAATAATGAAAAAATCTCTTTAGAAATGTATCAACACTATGGTTCCATTTCATAAGAATTAAAATGATAAGTTCATTATTAATGTAAAGAAGGATGAGTTTGTAAGACTAATGACAACCTATATATCAAGGGATATTCATGTTCATATAAGCAGGATCAATTGTTGGAGTCAAATCTAGAGGAACTTGAAGAATATATCTGATAATATCGATGACCACCAAGTTAGAAAAAATGAGAAAGACTTGATATATATTAATTATCACTCTTTTCATAGGATTAAATATTATTTGGTTCTTATGAAGGATCTATAGCTGAAATTGGGTGAATGTGGAAACTTTTTTCTAAAGAAGGATGGTCATGCCAAAAAAATGACTTTTATGAATCTAAGTATGCCATATTATGTTTATTGTTTGACATTTACATCCTAGTTGGATTCCAAAAATAATATGGTAGGAACTATACCTTTGATTCTTTTTAGGGTTTTCTAATTAGGACATAATAAATTTTTTTAGATCGGGGCTAAACTTGAGAGTAAGAAATGGACCCATCTTCATAAGAACATAGATCAATAAAAATACAGAGGAAGAGGTCATGTATATAATCGAGAGAAAGGTTATAGATGTTATCATGATAAGGATTGTCTCGACTAGATCGAAAAGAAGAATCATGATGATTAGTCACCAACTAAGAAAGATAAGAATTAAAATGCATGCTCATAAAGTGGAAAGATGGGACAAGTTGAGAAGACTTATCAGAAGAAGACCAATGATCTCGAGAAAAACTTGAAATGGCTTGAAGGTGAGGTATTGACTAATGAACCAACCATCATGCAGCATTGTATTTTATAAGGTAACATAGATAAATATAAATGTTCTATTAGTAATTCTATAGAATTGAATGCTTAGAATTCTAAAAGTGAGAGGATATACTATTCTTGTTGTTAAGGACACTTCTCTCTTCTCTTCATTAAATAAGGTGATATAAGAATAGATATTTGTTGCAAATGATTATGTGCTTATTATTGTTGGTTTGTGGTGTAACAAGTTTTTAAAATAGTGTTATAATTGAGGTGTATCATTTTTATAACCCTAAATGGCACCATACATGCATACATGGCATCAATCCCTCTTACTTGCTATTTTTGCCAAGCCATCACTGAGCAACTCTTCTTAAAAGCCCTATTTTTGAATATGTACGCGCCCTGCACCACTACTACCCTCGTACACATACTTGATTCACCACTACAGCTCACGTACGTACTCTAGATGCACCATTACAACCCGCGTATACCCACAAAAGCTACAAAAATTAAAAATTTGCAAGAAATTCGTTGAGATTATGGTATATTGGATAGTTTTACAACTGTCCCACCGCCTATAGCCCATCAACCAACCGAATAAAAATATGTTTGTCATATAAAAGGAGGTTTTGGGGTCTCATTCCTAATCCAAGCATAATAACATTGAAACTATGCCCGTTTCACAGCCCCTCCTTGCCCAAAGAATTTGTAGCCACCTTGTGAGATTTGCATTAGAATTTCCCATTCTTGCATTTTTCCTCCATTGTAAGCCTATTCCATTTCCCTAGAAGAAGTGTGAGAGATGAAAGATACATGGAAGCGCAGTTAGAGATTGGTAAAGAGGATCCCATACCAGGTTCGCGGAGCATTCGTCGATCTCATTGTAAGTAAACATTGTGATATCAATAAAAGGAATAGTTTTTATGTCCTGAAATGATGTCTCAAATATTTGTGTTTGATTTATGCTTTATTCTAACATCTAACCCATGATTTATATATGATATGGATGTTTTTAGTTCTCTGTTTATCTGTTTGTGAAAGCAGGTCATCCTTGGGAGGAGACTTGTAGTCAGCGGAGCAATCGAATGCGAAAGGATTGACATCAGACGTGGAGTTAAAGGTAAAGTTACCGGATATTTTCATTTTGTATTTCATGCATGAATGTGGGGTATATTCAGGGTAGTTAGAAAAGTAGGAGAATTTTAGATGGTTAGATATGCCTACATGTTGAACCCTAGTGTATTGCATAGGGGGGTTTTCCCACTATAGGAATCGTGTACCATGTTTTAGTGTTAATTTGTTTTATATGCCGCGACTGACCTAGAATGGAGAAAGGGTTGAATTCTAGGATGATGGGTTTGTTATGAAGGAAATTGAAAATGAATTTATTATTGCTCATAAGGGTATTATTAACCATGAAATTAGGATAAATAAGTTATGTTATTTCCCTAAAAAAATATACAATACCAATTGCACTCATAGCCACCTAACTAACAACAAGAGCATAAGTTTTCATGAGACACAAACATCTAAATTTTAGTGGAATTTCCAATGTATGAAGTTAATGATCAAGTTTAATATGGTTAATAGACTCCCTAAGGTAGTACCTCTTCATGTTATATGTGAAAGGTGTGTAATTAATAATAATCACCATGTTGCATTTGGGACAAGAATGTCTTGGAGAGAAAAGACATAGCTAGAACTTATTCATACTGAAATTTGTATAATGAATGAACCATCATTAGTTGGTCCAAGTTATTCTTTGAATTTCATTGATGATCTTTTCAAGTATAATTAGGTATATATCTTAAATAATAAGGACTATCTCTTTGAAAAGTTCAAGGAATTTAGGGCATTATATAAAGAGAAATGTGGTCAACCTATGAAATGTCTAATATTTGACGATGGAAGAGAATATGTGGGAAGAAAATTTGAGACATGTTTATCATATAATTGTATATCTTAGTATATATATGTACCTTGCAATATATACTATAACAATTCCACTAAAAGGAATAATAGAAATTTGGTTAAAATGGAAAGGTATTTTCTTCATGTCAAAGGTATGTTGACTAAAGTTTTGGCAAAGGCTATCTACTTCTCAAATTATCTATTGAAAATGAAGTCTAAGAAATATTGTGTGGGATATGAATCCTTGAAAGAAATGGATTTGAAGAAAACCCTCAGTCATATTGAATACATCTTAGAACATCTAGATGTACAGTGAGGATGAGTTAGATTAAATATTTTCAAAGTTAGAAGTATAACTCGCTAAAATTTATTACAACATGGTCATTGTAATATACCAG
>SNQJ01S0015464.1:192325-210768 GCA_010110895.2 Picea sitchensis | reverse complement strand
CCTAGTCTCCTATATATACCAAGGAGACATTTTCATTTTGAATCATCTTGTACTTGAACATTTAAGTCGGGTAAAAGGAGGTTTCCCCCTCGAAGAGGCTTATTATCTAAAATTATCTCTTTTTCAAGGCGTTGAGTACTTTTCCTGAGGTTTTTCTATGCTATATTGGTGTTTGGTTCTTAACAGACTATCCATCCATGAGTGAGTTACCTACATTTACATCGTCCTTCATGAAATTTTTCCTTCATCAACTATGGGTTCAATAACCATATATTTGGGTCTACATGACTCATTCAAGGGTTGACATCAATGAAAACCAATATTTCAATAGTCTTCTTGATCCTTCATTACTTATTTCAAATTATTTTGAATTCAATATAAGTGTGTGTCCCTGATCACACATTTGGCTTACTTAAAAAATTATGCTTCATATTTTAAACAAGTAGGACATTTTATGCCACAATATATTTTTTTCCAAGACTGACTGTGCATTTTCCTATAATTATGGCTGAGTTATCATTTCCAAACATGATAGACCATCTTTTTCTTTATTTAATACTACATTTTTTTTTCTCCAATCATATTCTTTGAGCATCCACTGTCAATATACTAATGGATTCTTGTATTTTGTGCTTGTAAGGAAAACCCACATTCCTCAACCTTCAAATATTCTTGCTTCCTTTTCCAAGTTCTTTGTTGTTCCCCTATATCATTGAGAGGAACATGCCCAGTTTCCCTTGAATAAACTATCAAATCACTTTTGCAATTTCTATCTATGTGTCAAAAATTGTTAGGTCTGTAGCATTCAATTTCATAACCCAGAGCACCAAAATTGTTATAATTTCTTTCAAATTCCTCATGAGTATTTCTGGGATAATTTCCTTCACAATAATTCTTGGGATTTTTATATCTACTTATGTTCTAGGTGTTTCTACCCTTTGCATAGGATCTACAATCTATGTCTTTATGCCCAAAATTATTGCAAGAATAACACAAGCCAAGAAAAATATTTTGGTACCTGGGTGTGGGTGGTATTCTAGTTGGTTTTGTTCTTCTGAAATCATGATCTTATTCTTGGGTCTTCTTCATTGTTGGTTGTTGATTCCATGTTCGTGTGAATGCACAATATTCTTCTTGATTCTTTTTTATTTTTGGTTTATGTATGTCCTCCTTTAGAGGCTTACATTCTTCATTTTTTATGGAACCCTTGATAGTATTTACATAACTTCTTTTCTTTTCTTCATTTCCTTTCGTCATAGAGCTTGAACCCTAGAATGATTTTTATGGAACCCAAGCCCATACTTATCATATAATGATTTTTTATTGTAGATTATTTCATCCAATATTTTGGCGCTATTACGAAAATTTAGTTGGATGTCCTTGTTCTATAGTTCCTTACTTAGTGAGACGATTTCATCTTCTACATTCTCTATTATTTTCTTCTTTTCTTCCATTTGTATCTGGAATGGTTCTTAAATCACTTTGGATTGTTCCAATTGAATCCTTAGATATATGATAGTCTTCTTGGTTTCTTCAGAATTTTTTCTAGGGTTTTAAAATCCTTCCTTCTGTTTACTTAACTCTTCTTTGAGAGACTTGTTTTTCTTCCTTTCTATTCTTAGATCACTTAAGGAACTGATCAATTTTGCTTCAAGATTCATTTCTCATTCTTATTCATAGTCTCCTTCATTATTTTCAGTAGTTTTCTCTTGAGTCTCTAACTCCATGAAGAGTAATCTTCTTGAGTCATTGTCAATATCATCATCTTCATGGGATGATGAACTATCATCTTTTGAATAAAGGATTTTATTTTTCAAAAATATTCCTTTATTTATTTCCTTGTCTCTTTCCTGATATTTATTTTATTTCTAAGTAACTTCTTCTTCATCACTATTTGAACCCATTTCATAAGGACATTTGGAAGCAAAATGGATAACTTTACCACAATTAAAGCATTTGAAAGGAATATTACCTTTGTACTTGTCAGTTCCTCTTCTCAACTTTCTCACAAAGTTGGATTCTTATTCATTGTCTGATTCATCAGTATTATTGGTGCAAGGTTTTGACCTTGGATTTTTTTTTATTATCTTCTTGGATTCTTTGAAAGTTGCTTCCCTTCTAAATGGATTTTCCTATTATGTTCTCATTTCATATGTTGTAAGTGGTCCATGTAATTCATCCATGCTCAACATAGCTAGTTCTTGTCTTTCTTCTAGAGATGATATTTTAGGGTCAAATATCATTGGGAGATATCTCAATATATTTTGCACAACAAATAATTTTTTAATATTTTCTCCCATTCCTCTTATAGTATTCACAATTTCATCAAGTCTGAGAAAATAAGATGCAATATCTGCATCTTCATTCATTCTCATCTGCTCAAATTTTCCTCTGTAAGTATGAAGCTTGGCCCCTTTGATTTTAGCATCTCCTTCATAAACATTCTTGAGCTTGTCCCAGATTTCCTTTGCAGAATCACAATGCATAAACTGGACAATTTTTTAACCTGTTAAACCACATAGAAAGGCATTTATATCCTTTGAATTGTATTCACTAGGATTTTTATGAGCATTCTCTATTCAGGGAGAAGTTGGTGCAATGTATCCATTTACTATAGATTTCCAAACATCAAATCTTTGTTCCTGCAAAAATTGTCTTATTCTTATGTTCCAAAAAGAAAAGAAAAAATCCCATAAAACAATGGTGTTCCATTTTTTATAAATTCCCCTTTCTTATCCATGATCTTTGTTCTAGTGGTTATATTTTTCCTGAATGAACTCACTCTGATACCAATTGTTAGAATATTCAAGAATACTCAAAGGGGGTGGTGAATCAATATAGAGTTATTTCAACAATTTTAACCTTCAAGCACGACATAAATATTAAACATTGTTCATGTCATTCATCATCAAATAAAATCATACATATTTCACACAGATTTTTACATGGAAACTCAATTAGGATAAAACCACAAATTTTTTTATTAAGTAGTTTCAAGATTTTACAAGTACCACTTGAAGGAAGCACCCACTCCTTGATTTTTCTAGCACCTATTGCAACGGGACACCAATCCCCTTGGGATATTTTAATTATGATATAGGATGAAATCAACCTTCAAATTCAATCCCAAAATCACTTCTTAAATTCGCATACCAAACTACTCAGAACCGTACCTAAAATATACAAACTTGTAAGATTCATCACGAGCTCAATTTTACATTTTCGATTATAAAGAATGGACCTAATATATTAGGATATCTTCTCCTTGTAATGAAACAATGAAATTCAATTTGGACCTACCAAAATTAAGATATAATTGTTTTTTCTAGAACACATATTTGTAACTAGTTTTTTTATTAGTCACAAACCCTAAATTCCAACAAGTATAACTTTGTACCTGTAATGAATAAATATATGAATCTTGTACCCAATATTATTAGATATCTTTTCTAAAATTTCTCCAAGTTTCTCTCCTTGAATCATCCTCGAAAAAATGTTATAGTGAGAATGGCAAGATGACTCCTTTTGAATAAGAAAACCCTAGTTTTAAAAACCTCAACTTCCACTGAGTATAACTCCAAACCTGTAATGATTCAAGACTCGAAATTCATACCTAATATTATTTGGTATATCTTTTGAAACACCTCCCAAGTTTGTATATCTGAATCATTCTATAAAAAAAATTATATAAAAATTCCAAGATGACCTTCAAACAAAAACTTTAGAACAAATCATCACAAGACTTCATCTTCCCTTGAAATTTTTCTCTTATTCACTTCATCTTGCCTTGGAAATTCACTTGTCTAGGATTAAATTCACTCCTCTTCCTTGGCTAGGTTGAATTGATGTGATCCAAATAAAAAATGAGGCTCCTCTTATTTATACGATTCTTCTCCACATGAGGGAGTGAAAGGAAGGGTTACAACTTTTGGGTCACACCTCTTCCTTAAGGATGGCTGACCTTAGGGGCTTCTTCAATTGACTTTAGGGGATTCTTATATTGGATTTAGGGGTTTCTTCAATTTGAATTAGGGTATTCTTCTCTTTGTTTTATGGGATTATTCAAGGATCCTTCAAGGCTCCATTTGTGTACAACTCAAAGTGGGCATGTGGAAACAACCACATGTTGTCTCATCCCATGAGGGCCATGCTTAAAATATACTCTATAAGGGGACCAATTTGGAGTTATATACACTTATTTCAAGGATCCTTCAAGGCTCTTCAAGCATTCTTCAAGTGGAAAAATAATCATCACTTTTAGGGGCTTATTTTCTTTGCTTTAGGGCTTCTTCTAAGGTTGGCATCAATAAAAACCAATTTTTCAATAATCTCCCCCTTTGGAATTGGTGGAAACTTAGTAAAAAAACTCATTCCTTCCATGTCTCTGTGCTCTGATCCCAATGACTATGTTGTCCACTTTCCTTCATTTTGAATCCCCATTTATTCATACTTCTATTTTTTCTATTTTTCTCTCCTCCCTTGACATGAATGGGAAAGGGTAGCTCCCCCTAACAATATTCCCCCTTTTGTTCTTACGTAATAATGTGGAAATAAATTTGGAGAAGAAATTACTCCCATGTTTTGTCAAAGATACTCAAAGTTATCCCTAGGAAGATTCTTTGTGAAGATGTCGACAATATGTTATTGTATCCCAATGTACTCCAACTTGATATTACTTTATGTGACTTGTTCCTGCATAAAGTGGAACTTAATAGAAATATATTTGGTCACATAATGCATCCTTAGATTCTTGGAGATGTTTATAGAATTAGTACTATCACAGAGTATCGAAATAGGCTCATCATATCTCACTTTTATGTCTTGCAGAGTTTGATTCATCCAAAGAACTTGAGTATAACATGTTACTGTGATATATTTTTCTTATGTTGTGGAAAAGGATATTGAAGATTTCTTCTTTCTCAACTAGGACACTAAGCAGTCACCTAAGTAGAAATATGATCCACTCTTTCTTGTCCTATCATCAATACTTCTTTCCCAATTTTCATCTGTGTAGAAGAACATAGATAACTTATTTCCTTTCAGGTACCATAGCCCAAAATATGTTGTTACTCTAATATATATGAAGATCCTTTTCACTGCTACAACATATGTTTCCTTTGGTGCCTCTTGAAATCTTGTGAACTATCGAAGTTATTGCATTACATATGGTATTGAAGCTATAACATAGAGTATACTAGAAGTCATTGATATGTATATTCTTTGATCTTCTTCTTTAGATTCATCATATTTTTTCAACTTGCAACCAATAACCATAAGAGTACTCCTAGGTTTACAGTCTTCCATTTTGAACTTATTTAACATTTCCTTTATGTACTTGGTTTGGGATATGAAAATCCCTTCATCTAGCTGAGATATATGGAGTCCCAATAAGAAAGTCAACTCCCCAAGTCGGGACATTTCAAATTAATTATGCATATCCTTGGAAAACATTTGAATCAATATACCGCCATCACTTCCAAGGGTGATGTCATCAACATACACTTCAATAATAATCATATTGCCTTGATCCACTTTTATGTATAGGTTTCTATCTACATTTTCCCTTCTAAATCTTGATTTCTTTAAGTACCTATCCAATCTTGAGTACCAATCTATTAGAGTTTTCTTTAGTCCATATAGATCTTTTTCCAATCTACAAACATAGTCTTTCTTTTTTGATAGTATAAAACCTTATGATTGTTCTGCGTAGCCTTCTTATTCTAGTTTTCCATATATAATATATTATTTTACATCCATTTTATACACTTTGATCATTTTGGAGAATGCATAAGCTAAGAACATTATGATTTCTTCCATTCTGGCCACAAGAGTAAAGGTTTCTTCAAAATATATTCCTTCAACTTGAGCATATCCTTTTTGCACTAGTATTGTTATGTTTTTGGTTACCTGTCCATGTGCATTTAGCTTGTTTCTGAAGACCCATTTTGTCCCCAGAAAAATGTTATAGAGAAAATGGCAAGATGAATCGTTCTGAAGAAGAAAATCTTAGTTTTAAAAACCTCAAGTTACACTGAGTATAACTCCAGACCTTTAATGATTCAAGACTAAAAATTTGTACCCAATATTATTCGTTAATTCTTCTAAAACACCTCTAAGTTTTTCTATCTTGATCATTTTAGAAAATAGTTATATTGAAAATTTCAAGATGAACATCAAAGAAAAACTCTTGAAAAAATCATCACAAGACTTCATCTTCCCTTGGATTTTTTCCCTTATTCACTTCATCTTCCCTTGAAAATTCACTCCTCTTCCTTGGCTAGGTCGAATTGGTGTGATACAAATGAGAAATGAGGCTCCTCTTATTTATATGAGTCTTATCCACATGAGGGGTTGCAACCAAGGGTTGCAACTTTTGGGTCACACCTCTTTCTTTAGGATGACCAACCTTAGGGGCTTCTTCACTTCACTTTAGGGTATTCTTCTCTTAGTTTTAGGGATTTCTTTACTTGGATTTATGGGATTGTTATTTTGGTTTTAGGGTCTTCTTCAAGGCTCATTCAAGGCTCCATTTGTGTAAAACAAAAAAATGGCATTTTGAAAAAACCACATGTTATCTGATCCGATGAGGTCCATGATTAAAAGCTATGCCACAAGGGGATCACTTTTGAGTTAAATACACTTATGTCAAGGCTCCTTCAAGTATCTTCAAGGATTCTTCAAGTGGACACATCGTCATCACTTTTAGGGTATTCTGAGATTTTCTTTATGGATTATTCTAAGTTTGACATCAATGACATCCAATTTTCCAACATTCCATTACTAAAACAAGGGAAGATCATACTAAGGTCAGAGTGGTAGTTTCTTCCACAATTAAAGAATATTTTGGGATCTTGTGTTGGGATTTGCACAAGCACAAATCATGTGATAACAATAATCATGTTCTTAGATGATATGTTAAATTATATATGTTTACTTTGGAAGAGAACATCTCACATCTCATGCAAGTATTATAGACTCTTAAAAATATATATATATTGGAAAATCTTAATAAATGTGAAATTTCTTAGTAGTGATTGGTGTATCTAGGGTATTTCATTGGTGGAGGGTAACTCAAGATAAGTTCTGCAAAGATGGATGTCATCCTCAAGTGGCCAAATCCTATCAATGCCACTAAATTTAGGATCTTTGTTGGGGTAGAAAAATACCTACAGAATTTTATAACATCCTTTTTAGCCATGGTTGCATGACTATGTTCCATAACAACCAATAGAAAGAGTTTCTAGTCAAGGAAGAATCAATATAAATATTTTGATGAACCAAAACAATCGCTTTCCCTAGTTATCTCATTAATTTCTCATATGTGTATACCAACTCTTTATATGGTTGGAAGGTATATTACAGGTCAACCTTCTCAATGGTACGGGTGTTTAGACTCATGTTAAGCCCCAAACTTGTGAGAACTTTCTCTATTTTTGGTATTTTGGGGATTTATATATTTTTCAAGGTCGTGGACCCTAATAATATATACCTAGACCTCCATTGCCCATGTATCCCATTTTAAACATGATCCTATGAACTTTATTATTTAAGCACCAATTCTTACATTTCCTAATTTTCATAGGCCTTTAAAAGTGGATATTCTATGGGAGTGGTATTGATTCAAGGAAGTAAGCTAGTATTCTATCATTATGAAATATTCCATGGTCGAGTCCAGAAATACCCTACATATGACAAGGAACATTATTCTCTATTTCAAGTTGTTAAGAAATTGAAAAATTATCTAATGGGAAAGGATACAATCATCCACATTTGTCACTAACCACTATAATATTTATAGGGCTATACTAACCTTCAACCAACCAAACACTACAATAAGAAGGGGTTTTTATAGAAATTTCATCTAATTGTGAAATATAAGCAGGGAAACACTAATAAGATGGTAAAAATGATTTCAAGGCCACCCACATCCAATATCACATATTTGGTAACACCTATACATATGGATCCTTTGACTCGTGATGCATATAAATAGGCATACACAAAAGATGAATACTTTAAAGAGGTTTTTACAAGGACATGTTCATGTGGAAGAAGGTGATGGTAAGGTTGACTATCATCTCTAGGAAGGGTTTCTCTACAATATAGAGAAGGTCTATGTTCCTAAAGGTGAAATACTACAACCTATAACAAATTCTCATGCCTCCAAAGTTGTAGTACATTTTGGTGCTGGGAAGATAGTTTCCAACCTACAAAGGTATGTGTATTGGCCTAGAATGAAAGAATATGTAACTCAGTTTATTATATAATGCAAAATTTGTTGTATGAATAAGCCCAATAATAGAAATAAAGTTTCATACCATCCCCTACTTGTACCTACTAGACCATGGGATAGAATCTCCATGTATTTCACGGTTGGTTTGCCAATAACAATGAAGGGACATGAATATATACTTTTGGTAGTTGGAAGGTTTAGTAACATGTGCATGCATATGCCTTATAATAACACCATCAAGGGACAAGATGCATCAAATGATGTGGATATAACCTCAATTAGAGTTTGTATGTCGAAGTTACACCTCCCACAAGTTGACTTATCATATTGACGACCATGATATTGAGTGGATTCCATGTCAATTCACATTATTGACATATGTGGATCTACTCATGTGTATCTTTAATAATATTATAGAGGGTCCAAAACCCTAAACCTAATCGAGAGTTGAGGGAAAAATAATTAACTCTAACCTAGATAACTATCGGGGCATGTTAAATACATGGCTACTAGGAAAGGAAGGGGTTCCATTCTTATTATAATGCTATTATTACATAGTTGAGTAGAGAATTTGGGAGTGGGGTTTTGGAGAATAATCAAGGAAGTAGTAGATATTGTATCAACCATACTAGCCATAGTGTTTTTTGAAGCACCATAGTGAGTACTCATTTCTTTGTATTTGCATTTCATAATTGAGAAGTAAAAAAGAAAGGCATAGGCCTCAAATCAACTATAAGAACAAGAGAGGGAGAGACAACCTTTTAACTCTTTGAATGACTACATCTAACATATTGATTCATTACACACTTGGAAAATTATTTATTGGATTGTTTATTATTATTGTATTTTTATTCTTGTCAAAGTTGTAAATTTGAGGGTGAAAGGGTGGCATGGCCTTATCTATAAAAGTGGTAAATTTGATAGTGAAAAGATGAAGAAAGGTTGATAGAGAATATTTTACCATGACCCATAAGGTCAAGTACGTTTATTAGGAGGCCAAGTTAACATAGGAGAATTTACCACATGCTTCAGTTTCCATTTTCTTCTCACCTTCTAGGTGGGTTTTTGCAATATTGGGTTTTCCCAGGGCACATGTTTTATTCATTGTGTGGATGGTGTGTTATTTTATTATCTTATTTTATTTTATTTTAAGTTATTTTAGTAATTTGTACAGTAAGATATTAATATAGAATCTAAAATATAAAGTGAAAAACTAAAGTATAAGAGGTTGCAGAGTATTGTAATATCTATTATGATGAACTATTCTAGTGGAATATCCATAGTACTTTATAGATAAATGGTGGGATAATATAATGATTCAAAACTCTACATTTTATTATATATATTCAAATGACAAGTTATTTATACGATGGATGTTGTATTTTATGAGTATACTTCAAGTGTTACCTTGTCAAACTCCTCTTCTAGAATTTTAAGTAGTGATCTCCATTTGAAATTGTGAGAGATATTGGGTCCATTGATCTATATATTGAACCAATTGGCATGGAGACAAACTTGTTGAATAAATAATTGACTCATATACTATCTCAAATTGGAATCAAACCTCTTCATTACAGTTTACTACAAGTAATAGAGGGCCTCAATGTTTTAGTCGTTAAGTTTTTACTGCTATTATTAGGTTATTTCCAATTTTCATGAGAAGTCGATGTATTTCCAAAACAATAGTATAAAGAGGATTACTGAAAGAAACGTGATCACAAGGTACACAACATTTTATCCTGGGAAACCCTCATGGGGAAGAAAACCCAACAAAAAATTACTCAATAATAGACTTCCAATACAATGCCAAGACTAAGACCAAAACCCCAAATACAAACCAAGACCAAGCATGCACCTCTCTTCTCCTTCGTTAGACTTCTTCCTACAACTGCAACTACCTTCAATATATTCACACTAGATGAGTGAGTGAGTGTTTACAAATGAGACACCAACCTCACATATAAATACAAGTTGTGAAGTGGCACTAGGGTTGTGTCTCTTCACTTGGTGGAGCTGACTTCTCCTAGAAGTGGCTAAAACCACTTTATAATTACTAGTGGAGGAATTTAAAAATACCACCATACAAATACATGTTGACCAATCCAAAAAAGGGGATTTGATATTATACAACACATGACTTGATCAATCCTAAAAATGGGATTTGATATATACAATAATAACTCAAATATAATTAGAATATTCTTCGAAGCTACAATATTTAAACACTCCCCTTTAACGAGAAGGTTATTAAACTGACATGACTCAATACAAAACCATCAATAGAAGGAGAGGGAAACATCATCATCAACATCTAGAACACTGACTTGCACAACTATAAATCATCAGAATGTTTTCTCATCATTAATATCATCATCGTTTACAACATGGAGTTGGATTAACATCATCATCAACAACAACATGGAGCTGGAACATCAACATCAAGAGCAAAAAATTGGAACAAAAATATCAACAACATGGAGCTGGAAAAACATCATCAACAACACGAAACTGGAACAACATCATCAACAACACGAAGTTGGAACATAATCAACAAAAACACAAAGTTGGAACATCATCATCAGCAACATGAAGTTGGAACAACATCATCAATAGCACAAAGTTGGAACAACATCATCAACAACATGAAGTTGGAACATCATCATCAACATATGGCAACAGAATGAGACAGGTTCTTTGGAAACAACATCAGTGGTACCTTGATAGACCGTCCTTACCGAACCTTTAGGATTTTCCCAGGAATCATAGGATTCCCTGGGATATAAAATACTAAACTAAGTTACCACTATTGACCATAGTTGGAATATACATGCAAAGGTACTATGATAGACCTTATTACTAGACCTTCGGGATCTTTCCAGGGATGATCTGTCCCCTAGGATATAAAATCCTAACGGATCTACTCGATGTTGGTCAAGATACCATAGTATCATCAACATCACTCCCCCTTTAGAGGGAGGTCCTTTCAGACAATACCAATCTTGTCTCGGAAGTACTAAAAATTCACACGAGACAGAGGCTTAGTAAACACATCTGCAACCTGCTCATTTGTGCCAACATATTGGAGCTTTACAACTCCCCTCTGCACCATATCACGAATGTAGTGGTACTAGATCTCTATGTTCTTTGAATTATCATGGAACATTAGGTTCTTGGTAATCTTTATACATCTCTGGTTATCAAATAAAATCACAGTGGATTCCATCTCCATATCGAACATACCGATCAACAACTTCTAAATGCATATGGATTCACAACTGGCGGAAGATGTTGTAATGTACTCTGCTTCTGCTATACTGAGAGAAATATTGGATTTCTTCCTTATTTTCCATGAAGTCATGGTTGGGCCCAAAATGAAACAACATCCTGAAGTGCTTTTTATTTTTGAAGAACTTTCAGCCCAATCTGAATCAATATAACCATATAGTCTGAAGTCAGGATCTCCAGTATAATAGGGACCATAATCCAATCTACCCTTTAGGTATCTCATCACATTCTTTTAAGATACAAGGTGAACATGTCTAGGATCCACTAGATACTGAATCAAGGTGTTCACAAAAAAAAATACACTTGGCCTCGTATTCGTCAAATACATCAAAAAACCAATAATATTTTTGTATAGAGTAGCATCAACCAACTATGACGAAGTATCAACCAGGAGATTCAAATTCATTTCCATGGGTGTGGTCATGGATTTACATTCCAATATGTCAAATATATTCAGTATTTCAACTGCATACTTCCCTTGGTTAAGGAAGATATTCTCTGGGCTCTACCAAACTTCAAGACCTACAAAATAATGCACCAGGCCTAGATCTTTCATCTCAAATTCTACAACAAGCTTCTTCTTGAAATCTATGATGATATTTTCCTCTCTTGTCAAGAATAAATCGTCCACATATAGTAGCAATATAATTGGCTCATCATTCATAACCTTGAAGTAAATGTTAGGATCAACTTTACTCTTGCTAAATCCAAAGCAAGTCAGGAAACTATCAATTCTTCCATACGAAGCTCTAGGAGCTTTCTTCAACACATATAGAGATTTCTTCAACCTACAAACATGAGTCTTTCTATCTTCAAATTTAAACCCTTATGTTTGTTCTATATACACTTCTTCTAAAATAACACCATTTAAGAAATTTGTTTTCACATCCATCTGGTGCAACTTCCACTTCATTTTGGTTGCAAGAGATATGATGGTTCTGATAGAAGTGCATCTAGATACAGGATAAAATGTTTCTTCATAGTCAATACCTTCCTTTTGAGAAAATCCATGAGCCACAAATATTGCCTTATTTTTTCAATACTTCCATATGTTTCATGTTTTATTTTGTATATCCACTTGGAACATACCAAATCTTTGTTGTTTGGTTTGGGAACTACTTCCCATACATTATTCTTCATAATGGACCAATATTCTTCTTTCATGGCGTCCATCCATTCTTTCTTCTAAAAATCTTATTCAAAGTATGTAGATTTCTTCTCTATGAGATCACATATCAATGCCATATAGCTGGAGAATGGCTTAGGATTATTTTGTTTTCTCATTGTTCCTTCTAGGGCACCATACCTTTCTACGTCCTGAATGAGTTCTCTAGCCCAAGATGGATTTCTCTTCTGATAGATAGTCATACGATGAGGTTCTTAAGATTCTATAATATCATGATCTTATGGAATCTCATCATCAGGGTTAACTGCAACTTCCTATATGGGTCTTGCAACTCTGGGATCTATAGGTTCTTCTTCATATACTTCTTCAAGCTAGCATTTTCTTGATCTCTTGATTACTGCATCTTCATCAAAGGTTACGTCTATGTTGATCTCAATATGATGGTATCTCGGTATGTATATTCTGAAGGCCTTAGAGACCTCACAGTGTCCAACAAATATTCCATTCTTTCCTAAAGGATCCAACTTAGTTCTCTTTTCTTTCAAAATGTATACAAACACTGTACTATGCTATAATATAATATGCTCATGACATATGAACTATGATATAATATGCACATGACATATATTGTTGTTATTGCTTCTTCAACCCACAATTTCATTGGAATATCTTGATCATGAATCATAGTCTTTACTACTTTCATAATCGTTCTATTATTTCTTTCTGCTACACCATTTGTTTGAGGATTATAGGGAGTGGTGATCTCCCTCTTAATCCCGACATCTCTGTAAAAGTTTCCAAATTATTTTGAAGTGTACTCTCCTCCATTTTCTGACTTGAGTTTCTTGATTTTCCTTTCGAAGAGGATTTATACCAAGGCCTTGAATTCCTTGAACTTTCTAATTACTTGATATTTTGACTTCAAAAAATAAACCCAAGTTTTATGAGAGTAATCATCAATAAATGATACATATTATACATACCCACTTAGAGAGGTTGATGGCATTGGACCGCATAAATCTGAGTAGACAAGTTCCAAAATTCCTTCTACTTTACTATCGCTCTTTGGAAAATGATTCTTTGTTTTATTTCCTTGTGCACATCCCTTGCATACACCTTCATGATAAACCTTTAGTTCTAGTAAACCTATAACTACCTTTCTCACATATGTTAAGGATTTGTAGTTGATGTGAGCTATCCTTCTATGCAAAAGCTCACAAGGACTTTCAATAGAATGAGTCAAGGATACATCTCAGTGACCCTTTAACTTGTACAAACCACCTTCTTATATTCCAATAACAACTGCATCTTCTATAGTTTTTCCTTTAGATCAAAGAAGAAATTCACCATCTACGAATGCAAACCTGAAACCTTTCTTATCTAGAGTTGAAATAGAAAGTAAGTTCTTTTTCAAACCTTTTACATAGAGTACATCCTTCATTATCATCAGAGTTCTTGAATCAAGTTTGTAGGTGTCTTATCCCATTCCTTTGATTGGGTACTGATAATCATATCCAAGTGAAACTTTATTGGGGGATTCCTTTTCTATAAGGATAGAGAGAGTGTTCTTATTACCTGTCATGTACTTAGAGGCACCATTATCTATGAGACAAGTATCCTCTCCAGGTGTCATAGATGTTGAGAGAGAGAAAATAAAAAACATATTCTTCAATCTCTTCTTTATATAACGTCTTGGGTGGCTCATCATCTTCAAATGCATGGGCATGATTTCTTTTGTTATTTCTCCTCTTGTATTCTTCTCTTCTGGAAGGACAATTCTTTGCAATTTGTCCCATCGTATCATAATAATAACACTGGTAGGAGGAGAAATCTTTTCCCTTTCTTTGACCCTTATGATATTTCTGGAATCTTTTTGGAGAGTGATATTCTTTATGAAAGTGAGTCTCATTTTGAAAATGAGACTTTCCCTTTCCACCCTTAGCATAAGAATCTAGGGCTTTATATTCATATTTTAATAGAAGGAATTCTTGGTTAGCCACTCTTTCTTATTCTTGAACACATTCTTCCCATAAACTGTCCAATTGGACTTTCTCTTTTCTTGCACAAATAGTTTGTATGAAGGAATCCCAAGGTCTTGTTGTTAGATTACCGAGAGGGGGGGTGAATTAGTAATAGAGAAATTTAATCCTTTTTAACCATAAAATCAAAGTGTTATATCAATGTAGCATTATCATCCAATAGTTGCAGAGTAAATAAACAATGAACAAATGAGAAATAATACACATACACAGTACATCGATGAATTTACGTGGAAACCCAAAGTGGGAGAAAACCACAGAATGATTTTTCTTATATGTCTTTAAGAATTAAATTCCTTTGTTTTCTAGATGCAACTGGAGGGAGGCTCTAACCCCCTAGTTTCTCAGGCTACAACCTGAGGAAAGATCCAACTTCCCATTTCTCTGGTACAACCAGAAGGAGGCTACGTCCCCCTATGTTATCTGGTTACAACCGAAAGGTGGCTACAACCACCTCTCCTTACCCTATCCAATCATCCTGTAATAGAAGCATAATTATGGAACCACTATCACACTATCATTGTGATATATACTGTCGTAAACCTATACCAATCAACTTTCACCAAACAACCTGTAGCAACTTGTACCAAACAACCTGTAATCAACCTGTACCATAAACAAGTGCATCAACCATGCACCAACCTGTACCTCAACTTGTACCATCAACGAGTGCATCAACCATCCACCAAATATGTACCAATCATGCATAAAATACACATAAACTATGACTCATCAATATGTACCAACATCATCAACTATACACCTCATGTATGTGCCAACTCATCAACTACTTGTCTCAACCATGTACCCAACATGTACTTCAACCAAAATCTCTCATCAATTTCATCATCCAAATCTGATTTGTAACTCTATAATAGACTTGGTGTATATGATCATATACCTACAAACCTTCCTTAACTTTAACAACAAGATACTAGCATTTTCATCAAACTTTACTTTAGTCTCACATGACTAATTTTGGATTAGTCAACAACCTTAACTTGAAATAATCATAACTATGTACTAGTAATGAATAAATATCTGAAACATAGTGCACAATTTTTGTTAGTATATTTTATGCAATTCCTCCAGGTTTCACTACTTGGAACCTCTCAGAAAAGGAGTTATAGAAAATATGGCATACCTTGCTAAATTTTGGCTTATTCTAAAGAGAAAACTTGTAGAGCGTGCCGCGCATAGAATATTTCTTGTATGGATCTGAAAACAGTGCCCAGAATACTACAAATTGTACAATAAACAATACATTTTTTCTTACTGAATTTGGACATGTTATGAAGAGGTTAGTACATTTTTACCCAAAACACATGTGTTAGACTAGTTTCAGAACTAGCCACAAACCCTATTTTCCACAAAGTGTAACTCAAAAAATACAACAACCCACAAGATGAAGTTTTTATCATAGCTACTTGGATATGTTTTCTCAATGGCCTCCATATTTCCCAGTCTGAATCATTCTATAAAAAATATTATTGTGAAAATGGTGAGATGACCTTTAAATAACATACCTTAGGAAGCATCATCAAAAGAATTTATCCTCCCTTGAATTTTGGCCTTCTTTACTTCACCTTCCCTCTAAAATTCTCCTTAGATATCCTTTGGTTACCTTAGGCACTTGTAGATATTCAACATGCTCAAGTGTGATTAAAATGAGAGACTCTTTCCTCTTATTTATACATCTATGTAGCTTCCTCAAGGGGTTACCTTCTAACCATCTTAAACCACTTTCTTTATTTTAGGGCTAACCCACTTCTAACCACTTGTCCAATTACTAATTTCTCCATTAGCTTTATTATTTCAATAATTTATTCTGTATCCACTTTGATTTACAGTACACCCATCACTTCACTTTATTATTTAAATAATCTCTTCTTTCCAACCACTTTGACTACTTAGACCTTTAGGGGCTTCTAGATGACTCATGAGGGTTTTCCAACCTCACATGGCCATAAATCTCTAATCGTGAGGAGTTATGTGATGTTCCACATACCACCAGAAATGGCATGACATGTAATATCCATCTAGAATAGTCTTAAATTCAAATATATTAAAACTCATACCATTATACATCAAATAAACTTGGGTCTGTTACCCATACCTTTGTGCTACCAGAATTTTCTACCAGAATTTCTTCAATGGTTGACATCGATGAAAACCAACCCGAATAATCAACAATATCCCCCTTTTGAATTCATGGAAACACTTTGATGCAATAATGAAGTCATATCACTCATGCTCCCCCTGTGACCATCGCTCCCCCTGGAAACAT
Organism: Picea sitchensis; assembly: GCA_010110895.2. NCBI lineage: Eukaryota > Viridiplantae > Streptophyta > Pinopsida > Pinales > Pinaceae > Picea > Picea sitchensis. Next base: position 193,798 of record SNQJ01S0015464.1, on the reverse strand, counting down.
GCCTCTATTCTCTTTCTCCAATCATTTACCTTTGCATATGATAAATCTCTCCCCCTTTATCATAATTGGAAATGTTATTTTTCCATCAGGGGATGCTCCCCCTAATTGAACTGTCCTTGGGGATACTTCCCCTAACTTAACTCTTCCTGAAACTAATCTCCCAACCTGAACTATCCTCTTTTGTTGGATCATGTTGTCATTGATGCCAATGGTTTGATTAATTGATGTCAAGTGATTGATTGATTCCAAAGGATTTATTGATTTATGATTGATGTAATGTAATATGTATTGTCCTTGATGAGAATGCATATATGAATATGGATCAATGAGTTGTAATTGATATGATGAATATGGATCAATGAGTTGTCATTGATACATGATGAATATGGATCGATGTGGTTTCATTGGTATATGATGCATTGTTGGAAAAATGTATAGATGACTCATTATTGTCTTTTCATGATTGATAAGGTGTACAAATGGATGAACTCCAAAGTCACCCCCTTATGGTGAAAGCCCTCATGGGAAGACACTTTGTGGATTGAGTTATCCTAGAAGAATGGTTGGAGGACCCATTCTCTCATTATTGTCTTATCATGATTGATAAGGTGCACAAATGGGTGAACTCCAAAGTGTTTTCCTTATGTTGAAATACCTCATGGGAAGACATGTTGCGGATTGAGTTATCCTAGAAGAATGGTTGGATGACCCATGCTTGTATGTGGAATAATGAGATGAAGATCAAGGAAATTGTTGGTGAAACTATCCTATATGTATATTTATTTTCATTCCATTTCCAGTGGTATGTGGAATGTCACATAACTCCTCACGGTTTTAGAGTTATGGCCTTACGAAGTTGAAGGACCCACATATGAAGGCTTGAATCCCACAAGGTCAAAGAAGTCAAAGTGACCTTAAAAGAAGAAATCATTATTTAAATGATAAAGTAAAGTGACCAAGTCAAGAAGATTATTTAAATGATTAAGTGAGGTGAAAAAATCAAGAAGGAATATTTAAATGATAAACTAATGGAGAAATTTCTAATTATGGAAAGTGGTTAACCCTAAAATGAGGAAAATAGGTTAAGTCACCTAGAAATGGGTTAAGTCACCTAGAAATAGGTTAAGTGACCTAGAAATGGGTTAAGCCACCTAAACTAAGAAATCATTATTTAAATGATAAAGTAAAGTGACAAAGTCAAGGTGGATTATTTAAATAATAAAGATAAGTGACAAAATCAAGAAATGATAAAGTAAGGTGACAAAATCAAGAAGGAATATTTAAAAGATAAAGTATTGGAGAACTTTCTATTTATGGAAAATGGTTAACCTTAAAATAAGGAAAATAAGTTAAGTGACCTAGAAATGGGTTAAGTGACCTAGAGGATGAAAGTATAAATAAGATAGCAATGGTCTCTTGTAGATCATCCTTTTTGTGGATCAATGGAGAGCTTCTTGTGAGAATATCTTTTGA
>SNQJ01S0015464.1:167000-192315 GCA_010110895.2 Picea sitchensis | reverse complement strand
ATTGGTGTATGATGCATTGTTGGAAAAATGTATAGATGACTCATTATTGTCTTATCATGATTGATAAGGTGTACAAATGGATGAACTCCAAAGTGGTCCCCTTATGGTGAAAGCCCTCATGGGAAGACACTTTGCAGATTGAGGTATCCTAGAAGAATGGTTGGAGTACCCATGCTCTCATTATTGTCTTATAATGATTGATAAGGTGCACAAATGGATGAACTCCAAAGTGATCCTGTTATGGAGAAATCCCTCATGGGAAGATGCTTTGCGGATTGATTTATCCTAGAAGAATGGTTGGAGGACCCATGATTGTATGTGGAATAATGAGATGAAGATCAAGGAAATTGTTGGTGAAACTATCCTACACAGATAGTTCTTGTCATTCCAATTCTGGTGGTATGTGGAATGTCACATAACTCCTCACGGTTTGAGAGTTATGGCCTTACGAAGTTGAAGGACCCCTAGATGAAGGCTTGAATCCCACAAGGTCAAAGAAGTCAAAGTGACCTTAAAAGAAGAAATCATTATTTAAATGATAAAGTAAAGTGACCAAGTCAAGAAGATTATTTAAATGATTAAGTGAGGTGACAAAATCAAGAAGGAATATTTAAATGATAAAGTAATGGAGAACTTTCTAATTATGGAAAGTGGTTAACCCTAAAATGAGAAAAATAGGTTAAGTGACCTAGAAATGGGTTAAGTGACCTAGAAATAGGTTAAGTGACCTAAAAGAAGAAATAAATATTTAAATGATAAATTAAAGTGACAAAGTCAAGGTGGCTTATTTAAATAATAAAGAGAAGTGACAAAATCAAGAAGGAATATTTAAATGATAAAGTATTGGAGAAATTTCTATTTATGGAAAGTGGTTAACCCTAAAATAAGGAAAATAGGTTAAGTGACCTAAAAATGGGTTAAGTGACCTAGAGTATGAAAGTATAAATAAGATAACAATGGTCTCTTGTAGATCATCCTTTTTGTGGATCAATGGAGAGTTTCTTGTGAGAATATCTGTTGCAGTATTGATGGAGAGCTTCTTGTGAGAGCTTCTTGAGCATTTTTGGTGTGGAACACTTGATCATATTGAATATCTATAGGTGAATGAGGTAACGAAAGGATATATAAGCCAAATTTCAGAGGGAAGGTGAAGAAAAGAGGGCCAGAATACAAGGGAGGATAAATTATTTTCATGATGCTTTCTAAGGTATTTTATTTACATGTCTTCTCACCATTTTTGTAATAAATTGTTTTCTATAATGATTCAGATCGTGATATTGATATTCCATAGAGGAAACATATCCAAGTGTCTGTGGTAAACAATTCGTCTTGTGGGTCATTGTATTTTTTGAGATACACTCCATGGAAAATAGGGTTTGTGGCTAGTCCTGAAACTAGTCTAAAACAAGTGTTTTGGGTAACAAAGTCATAACTTCTTCATAACAGATACAAATTTAGTGAGACTAATTGTGTTGGTTATATTACCATCTGTATTATTCTTGGGAACTTTTTCAGATTGATTCAACAAATATTTCGTGCGGGGCACACTCTACAAGGTCTCTCTCTAGAATATGCCAACATTCAATAATGTATGCCATTTTTGCTATAAATCCCTTTCTGAGAGGTTCCAAGTAGTGACACATGGAGGAATTCCATTAAATGCACTGAAGAACACTGTGTATTAGTTTCAGATCTTTATTCATTACAGGTACAAAGTTATGATTATTTCAAGTTAGGGTTTTTGACTAATCCAAAACTAGTCATGGCTGAGACAAGCAGTTGATGAGTTGGCACATACATGAGGTGTATAGTTGATGATGTTGGTACATATTGATGAGTCATTGTTGATGAGTAACTGACACATGATTGGTATATACTTGGTACATGGTTGGATGCACTTTTTTATGGTACAAGTTGATTACAGGTTGTTTGGCACAGGTTGGTGCATGGTTTATGCACTTGTTTATGGTACAGATTGATATCTGTTGAGGATTGTTGCCTCATATCAGTTGGTGTTGAGGGTGTAAGCTAAGTCTTGAATTATAGATCTGGTGCTCTTGTAGATTTGTACTCTATTCAGTTGTTGCTGAAAAACCCTGAGGATTGTAGTTCGTAATAAAAAGAAAATTGTACATACATCTTGTGTTCTTTGTGTTCCTTGTGGTGATGACTTGTTGATGATATATTGCTGATATATGTTGATGATATGTGTTGACATTTAACTAGTTATAAATGAAAACAATGCGTAATGATTTAATGGTGATTATTAACTAAGGATTTTTGGGAAAAAGAGCCCTACACTGTTCACCCCCCACTCTTAGTGTAGTCGATGTGTCCAACATCTTTATGGTGCTTCCTCATGTGAATATAAGACATATAAGATAAGCATTCAAAAAAATTCATTTTGTAGTAGAAATTACTCTGAGTCTCTGGCGAAGATATTCAAAGGCTTCCCATGGAAGCAGTTTTATAAATATGTATTCCACTTATTCTTTTATGCCCACATATTCAAATCTGAAGTTCTTCTCTGCAACTTGTTCCCGTAGAAAGTGATACTTAATTGGAATGTGCTTCATCTTGGAGTGAATCACCAGTTTATTTGAGATATTGATGACACTTGTATTATCACAATATATTGGAATGGGCTCATCATACTCAACCTGTATATCTGTCAGAGTTTGTTTCATCCATAGTACTTGCGTACAAAATGTTGTTGTTGCAATATACTCTTCTTCGGCTATAGATAAAAATATTGATGATTTTTTCTTGCTTATCCAAGATACTAATCACTCACCCAAGTAGGACATTGCTCCACTGGTGCTCCGTCGGTCATCAATGAAAACTTCCCAATCTGCATCTCTGTAGGCAATAAGTGATAGATCCTTTCCTTTTGGATACCATAATCCAAACTCTTTTTTTCCTTTGAAATATATGAAAATCCTCTTCACTGCTAAGACATGTGATTCCTTTGTTGTTGCTTGAAATCATGTCATCTGTCCAACTCCATGCATTACATCTGGTTTAGATGTTGTCACATATAGTAAGCTACCAATCATTGACCTGTATTGCCTCTGGTATGTAGACTTTGAATCATCATCGTTTCTCAACTTGCAATTGGTTTTCATAGGAGTGGTAACTGGTTTGCAATCTTCCATTCCAAACTTCTTTAGCATTTATTTGATATACTTAGTTTGAGAAATAAAAAATCCTTGGTTTCTTTGACATATTTGAAGACCCAATAAAAAGGACAATTCTCTAAGTAATGACATTTCATATTCATTCTTCATATCCTTTGCAAATTGTTGTCTTAACCTGTCATCATTGCTTCCAAAAATAATATCATCAAAATAAACTTCAATTAATAAAATACTATCTTGATTTACCTTGATGTAGAGGTTGTTGTCTACACTTCCTTTTCTGAAACCTTCTTGTTGTATATATTTATCTAGTCTATACTACCATGCTCTAGGAGCTAGTTTTGGACCATACAAGGTCTTCTTCAATTTACAAACATAATCTGTGTTCTCTGACAACTAAGATCCTTTTAGTTGTTCAATGTAGAATTATTCTTCAAGTTCCCCATTCAGAAAGGTTGATTTCACGTCCATCTGATACAATTTAATATTCTTGGAGCATGCATAAGCTAAGAGAAATCGAATTTCTTCCATTCTAACAACTAGAGAAAATGTCTCCTTAAAGTCAATTCCTTCAACCTATGTATCATTTACATACCAATCTAGCTTTGTTCCTTGTAACATGTCCATCATCATTCAATTTATTTTTGAAAACACACTTTGTGCCAATCACATTCTTATTCGTTTGTCTTGGAACCAATTCCCAAGTGTCATTATTCTCTATTTGATCCCATTCTTCATTCATGGCCTTATTCCAAAATTCATCCTTGTTGGTCTCTTCAAAATTGTTTGGTTCAATCGTAGATAAGAGTGCTAGGTGCATTTTTTCTAGTGAACGGATTCTTCTTCTAGTCTCAACTCATGCATCCTTATTTCTGATAATCTGATCTGAAGGATGATTCTTTTGTACTTGTTTGCTAGGTGTCATTGGAGGAACTTGTTGAACTTGATCTTCTACTTTTTTCGGATCTTCTTCAACTTCCTCTTCTACTTCTTCTTCACCCTTTTCTTCTTCTTCTTAAAGTTGCTACACTGATTCATTTTCTTATTCCTTTGATTCTCATCCACCTATTTCATCAATTGTTACATTGATGCTTTCCACAAATTTGTTCATTCTCAGATTTTAACACTTGTATTCTTTCCTTGTACTTGAGTAATCAAAAATTACTCCTTTGTCCACATGAGAGTCCAACTTTACCATTCTCCCATCTTCTCTTTTGATGTGGCATTTTCTTCCAAATACTTTGAAGTGCTTCAAATTTGTTGGTCTTCTTTTCCATAGCTCGTAGGGATTGTTTTCATTGTTGTTTCTAAGCATTACTATTTTTTGAATGTGAACTATTGTATTCATTTCATATGTCCCAAAAATGTCTGTCAATTTTGAATCCATTAGCATTGTTCGGGCCATTTCTTGTACCGTCGTGTTCTTTCTTTCAACAATTTCATTCTATTGAGGTGTCCTAGCAATGAAGAATTTCCTTTGTATTCCATGCCTGCTGCCATGCCTGCTGCAGTAGTCCATAAATTACTTTGAAGTGAAATCTCCTCCACTATCATATCTCAAACATATGATTTTTGAATCCATTTGATTTTCAACCATTTCCTTGTAGACCTTGAAGTTTTCAAAAGCTTCTCACTTATTCCTGAGAAAGAAAACTGCAATCATTCTTGTATAATCATCAACTAATAACATAAAGTGTTTCTCACCTTTTAAACCCTTTGTTGTAGTTAGTCCAACTAGATCGGTATGCATAATTTCCAATGGTCTTGTCATTGAATATTCCTTTCATTTGAACATGGTCTTTGTTTACGTATTCTTTGTGTTTTCTTATCCATACTTTCTTATATCTGATATAAGTGTTCTTTCATGTAAGTATCGATCATGATTCTACAATCACTAGCTATGTGTCCATAGTTATGATATTTGTAACATTCAATGTTACGTGGCGCCATATAGGAATTTCTTGCTTGAACATTTCTTTTATAATCCCTGCAATCTGCAACCTTATGTCCAAAATTAGTACAATAAAAACAATGACAATAAAAGAAATTTGCATACCTGGGAGTGAATGATATTCCTTGTGGTGTAGTCCTTCTCCTACAATCTGCAACCTTATGTCCAAAATTAGTACAATAAAAACAATGGCCATAAAAGGAATTTTCATACCTGGGAGTGAATGGTCTTGTTTGTGGTGTAGTCCTTCTGAATTTCTTCCTTGACTGATCATGATCATGATTGAAGCTTATTTGTGGCTTGAACATGGATGGTCTTCTTGAATATGTATCTTCAATAGTTTTATTAGATTATGGTTGACCATGATTCCTTCCTTTGAGTACTTCTGTATAACTCTTTCTATTTTCTTCATTCTTCTTTTCTAGCAACCTAGAGTGCTTCTCTTCATTCTCTATAACTGATGTGGATGTTTCTATCTCTTCAATGTTCTTGTTGAGCTTGACGATTTTACTTCTTAATGTGACAACTTCTTTTTCAATATTCTCAACCTATTCTTCTTTCTTCATTATCTGAGACTTCATGACTTCTTATGTTCTTTTCGCTTCTTCAAGCTGTATTTTTAATGTGATTATTTATTCTTCAAGTCCTTTCTCTTCTTGACCAAACTCTACCTCAAGATGGTTTAGATCATTAATTCTTTCCTTAAGATTATTTGTCAATATCTTCTCTCTCATTTATGCTTCTTCCTTCTGCGCTGTTATGTTGGCTTGCAAATAAGTTTTTTGATCTTCAAGATTTTCTTCGATCTTTCTGGCTTCTTCTAGATAAGTTCTTAAGTTCTTGATGACTTGTTGGGATTCTTCAAAAATGTGATCACTTTCCTTTTGTTTCATCGATTCCTTCTTGAGTGACTTGTTTTCTTCTCTTTCTTTTCTTAGTTCATCTAAAGCACTGATCAATTATTCTTCATAATTGTCTTCCTGTTCAATTAGTTTTTCTGTCTCATGGCATTCTATTTCAAGATGTCCACATTTTTCACAATTAAAGCAAAACAACATACCTCTCTTGATTATGTACTCTTCATCTTCTGAATCTGTTTCACATGGTGAACATATTTATTCTTGATCTGTACCTGCATCTTCTTTGGAATTTTTTGGATCTACGATGGGTGAAGAATATATATCATGAAACCTATCCCAAATTTCTTTGGTTGATGAACATTTACCAACCTTTTCTCTTACCAGATTAGGTAATCCTTCCCAGATGAAATTCATTGCTATTTTGTTATTCTTCTTCAATTCCTTCTTAGTTATAGTCATTTCCCTTTTTGAACTATCATATCCTATAACGACTGATAGCCAAATATAATACCCATGTGCATGTAAAAATACTTTTTTCCTTCCACTCCACATCTCATACTTTAAACCATTCTGACCATTGAACATTGGTACTCCATTCTCAAAATAATCCATGATCTCCTTCCAGTGGTTAAATTGTTTCCTGAAGGAACCTTCTCTCATACCAATTGTTGGACTGTTGAGAGGGGGGGTGAATAAGTAATAGAAAAATTTAATCCTTTTTAACCATAAAATTCAAGTGTTATATCAATGTAGCATTATCATCCAATAGTTACAAAGTAAATAAACAATGAACAAATGAGAAATCATACACATACACAGTACACCAGTGTTTTTACGTGGAAACCCAAAGCGGGAGAAAACCACGAAATGTTTTTTCTTATATGTCTTTAACAATTGCATTGATTGGAAGCACCAACTTCCTTTTTTTTCTAGTTGCAACTGGAAGGAGGCTCCAACCCCCTAGTTTCTCAGGCTAAAACCTGAGGGAAGCTCCAACTTCCCAATTCTTTGGCTACAAATAGAAGGAGACTACAACCCCCTATGTTATATGGCTACAATCAGAAGGTGGCTACAACCACCTATGCTTGCCCCATCCAACCTCCCTATCGTAGAATTAGAATGATGGAACCACTGTCACACTATCATTGTGAAATATACTTTTGTAAACATGTATCAATAAAATTTCACCAAACAACCTGTACCAAACAATCTGTAATCAACCTGTACCATAAAAAAATGCATCAACCATGCACCAACCTGTACCTCAACCTGTACCATCAACAAGTGCATAAACCATGCACCAAATATGTACCAATCATGCATCAAATACACATAAAATATGACTAATCAAGATGTACCAACATCATCAACTATACACCTCATGTATGTGCCAACGCATTAACTACTTGTCTCACCAATGTAACCAACATGTACCTCAACCAAAATCCCTCATCAATTTCATCATCCTAATCTAATTTTTAACTCTGTAATAGACCCAATGTATCTGATCACATACCTGCAAACCTTCATTAACTTTAACCACAAGAGACTATCATTTTCATCAAAATTTACTTTAGCCCCACATGACTAATTTTGGATTAGTCAACAACCCTAACTTGAAATAATCATAACTATGTACTTGTAATGAATAAATATCTTAAAATAGTACACAATGTTCTTAAATTTATTTTATACAATTCCTCCAGGTTTCACTACTTGGAACCTCTCATACAAGGAGTTATAGTAAAAATGCCATACCTTGTTGAATTCTGGCTTATTCTAGAGAGAGAACATGTAGAGTGTGCCCCTCACATAATATTTGTTGTATAGATCTGAAAATGGTACATAGAATAATAAAGCCTATAATCTAACCAATACATTTGGTCTTACAGAATTTGTATCTGTTATGAATAGATTATGACGTTTTTAACTGAAACACTTGTTTTAGACTAGTTTTAGGACTAGCCACAAACCCAATTTTCCACAAAGTGTAACTCCAAAAATAAAACAACCCTCAAGATGGAATTTTTATCACAGCTACTTGGATATGTTTCATCAACATCTGCCATATTTATTGGTCTAAATCATTCTAGAAATTTTTTTATTGTGAAAATGATGAGATGACTTGTAAATAGCATACCTTAGAAAGCATCATCAAAAGAATTTATCCTCCCTTGAATTTCGGCCTTCTTTACTTCACCTTCCCTCTGAAATTTTCCTTATATATCCTTTGGTTACCTCATTCACTTGTAGATATTCAATATGCTCAAGTGTGATTAAAATGAGAGACTCTTGCCTCTTATTTATACTTTTATGTAGCTTACTCAAGGGGTTACCTTCTAACCATCTTAAACCACTTTCCTTATTTTAGGGCTAAACAACTTCTAACCACTTGTCTACTTAGTAATTTCTCCATTAACTTTATTATTTAAATAATTTATTTTGTATCCACTTTGACTTATGGTAAACTCATCACTTCACTTTATTATTTAAATAATATCTTATTTGCAACCACTTTGACTACTTTGACCTTTTGGGGCTTCTAGATAACTCATGAGATTTCTCCCACTTCAGATGGCCATAACTCTCTAACCGTGAAGAGTTATGTGATGTTCCACATACCACCGAAAATGGCATGACATGTAGTATCCATATAGAATATTATTACCTTCAAATATATTAAAACGCATACCATTATACATAAAACAAACTTGGGTCCATTACCCATACCTTTGTGCTACTATAATTTTCTATCAAACTTTATTCAAGTGTTGAAATCAATGACAACCAACCCAAATAATCAACACTTTTGAGACCATTAATATTTTTCATCATGCGTTCATTTGCATCTAAGTTGTCTCCAATTGCATTTAACTATTCCTTGAATTGAGAAACCCTAGAGAAATAGTCTTGAATTGTTTCTCCTTTTTTCATTCTTGTATTCTTGAGTTGGGTTCTCAAGTTCATATTTTTTTCATGTTACTTAATTCATACATTCTAGTTAGGGAATCAAACATATATTTTGGAGTATTCTTAGAAGAAATTTGAGGGATCAAGTGGTCTTTAATAGAGTCTGCAATTATCCTTTTAGCCTTAATCATATCCTTCTTCTACTTCTCTTTGGATGCATTTTCTTCGAGCGCTGGTACATTTTATTTTATGAATTTTGCAAGATCATTCTCTTCAAGAATGAGTCCAATTATTTACTTCCATGAACATAAAATTTCTACACCTTCTAACTTGTCAACAAGATTGGTTCTTGCATACATCTTGACCTGGAGCTAAAAAAATGACCAGAAAATGAAAGTGCTCAAAAAATGAAAATGAACTTACCATGATATGCGTTGAGATGAGGCAAGTTTGCCGGATCATACCATTTTAGAAAACTCCAAGTTTTACCCCTTAAAAATTGACCTGCACAATTATGGACTTGTACTTCTAGTATTGGTTCTGGTTTCTTGGTTTTCTAGTTTTCTGATACTAGTCAAAACTAAGGTTTGACTTTTCGGAGAATCTAGCCACTGAAAAATTTCGCTCAAGATGCCAAAAGATGTGCTAGGGAAAGGTGCACTTCACAAGGTGGTCTTTGGTCAAAAATTCTTCTTCATTAAAAATCCCTAATTTCCTTGTACGATAACAAAAATGTCTAGATACCCAATGAAAGATGATCGATTCAATCAAGCTATGATACCATGTTAAGTTTTTAATAATGTTATTAGGTTATTTTCAAATTATATGATCATTCAATCCATTTCCAAAACAACAGCATAAAGAGTATCACTGAAAGAAACATGATCACAAGGTATACAACATTTTATCTTGGGAAAACCTCATGGGGAAGAAAACCCAACAAAATCCTCCTGATTAATAGATTGCCAATACAATTCCAATCCTAAGACCAAAATACCAAAGACAAACCAAGACCAAGCATGCGCCTCTCTTCTCCTTCGTTAGAATTCTTTGTGAAACTGCAACTGCCTTCAATATATGAGAACTAGATGAGTGAGTGAGTGTGTACAAGTGAGACACCATCCTCACATATAAATACAATTAGTGAGGTGGTGCTAGGGTTGTGTCTCTTCACTTGGTGGAGTTGACTTCTCCTAGAAGTGGCTAAAACCACATAATAATTACTAAGGAATGAATTTACAAATACAACCATACAAATACATGTTGACCAATCCACAAAATGGGATTTGATCTTATACAAGACCCAACTTGATCAATCCACAAAATGGGATTTGATCTATACAATAATAACTCAAATATAATTAGAATATTCTTCGAAGTTACAATGTTTCAACATGAGTATGGCTTCTCCTAGTGAATTTGTTACTATAACTCCTTCTAAAAGGGATATTATTCTTCTCCTATGGGAAACTAAGAAAATTGAAGTTACTAGTGTTGATGTATGTAATGTAAATGACTCAATAAAGGTAAGATTATATAAAGATCATATAAATGTTTCCTTAATGGAACATTCATTAGAGGCATGTGAATATGATACATATGTAGATGAACATAGTAAATATAAATAAGAAAAATAAATCACTAAAAAGTACAATTCCTTGAAGAAAAATAATACTTGGGAATTGGTTCCCTCACTACAAGGAAAGAATGTGGTTACATATTGATTCATTTATAAGGATAAATTCACATCATAACGTGTTGTTGAGATACTTAATGTTTGACAATGTATATTTCCATGGTTATTCATAATGTTGTTTGAGATTTTTGGAGATAAAATGTGTGCAATATTATGAAATATTCAATGTTTTGAGTAGACACTCCACCCATCGTCAAGGGCACACAAAATCTTAAAATATTTTAGAAAATAACCCCATAACTCTTTTCTAATATCTTTTAATATTTTATGTGTCCCTAACGATAGGTGGAGTGTCCACTTGAAACATTGGACATTTCATAATATTGCACACAATTTATATCCATAAATCCCAAACAATAGACTTAATGTTCATTCGATACAAAAATGGTTTTTTGAATAGTAATTTTTCATCTACACTAATACCTTGTCTCCTATTGCAAATATGAGTTATTTTTAGTTTGTTCTTTCAATTTCTACTTATTTTGGATGAGAGGTACATTAGATGGATGTCAAGAATGATTTCTTACATGGTGACCTCACTGAGGAGATTTATATGAAGCAACCATTAGACTTGGTGAAGCATAGAAACATTGAGTGTCAATTGAAGAAATCCTTATATGGTTTGAAATAATACCTAAGGTTGTGGTATGAGATGATTGACATATTTTTTTTTTCTTAATATTGGATTCAAAAACTATGGATAAGATCACAATATTTATGTCTTACATGTGAATGATGATAATTTGATAGTTTCATTGTATTTAATTATTTGGTCATCACTAGTGGTAGTGCTAACCTGATTTTGATTTTGAAGGATAAGTTGAAACATACATTTAAAATGGTTGAACTCTATCTATTGCATTTGTTTTTCGACATTCATTTCTTTTATATGTATGATGGTATGTTTATTTACCAGCCTAAGTATGTTTTGGATCTTCTAAATAGATGAAAAATGGACCATTGTAAGGCATGTTCTAATCCATATTAGTTAGGAGTGAATCTAGAGTTAATGAGTTTGAATCTTGAAATTTTGATGTTTTTTTCCTACAAGTGGCATGTTGGTAGTCTAATTTATTCAACTCGTAGTCAACTTGATAATTCCTTTGTTTTCAATGTTATCTCTAGGGTCATGCAGGAATTAAAAGAAATCCACTTTAATACTGTAAAGAGGATTGTTCTTTATACCAAGGGGTAAAATCATGAAGATGGGTAACACTTTCGTGACAATCAGGTCTCAAAAATTCCTAGCGGCAATTTTTCGGCCGAAAAATGTTTCTAGGAATTTTTTCGCTCGAAAATTTGCACGTCAAATTGAACAGAGCCTTGACGACGCCCTCAAAATTCATGTACAATGTTTTTCGGATGAATTAGTTTCCTGTGGTAATCATATTTTGGCCGAAAACATGAAATTGGGACTGAAAACAAAAACCAGAGAATTGCCCCAAGATTACCTGAATTTCGGTGGTTTCACATTCTTGCAAATACTGAGAATTTGGTTTCGAAAATGACACCAACATTTCCAAAATTGAATCTACTTTCAATTCCTATAATTTGTTTTCATTTTCTTTATTTTTATCTAGTTTTATTTAGTTTTTTTTTAAAATCACTGCATAATATTTTCAGCAGACATTATCATTCGGTCAAATGAAATATCGGTATCTCTAAAAATATACAGTGAAAAATTTAGAAAAAAATATATTCATAATCCTTAAACTGTTATTTTCAAAAGAGTATATTTAGATTTTAGTTTTAGGTAAAATTTAAGATAGATGTAAGGTGTAGAAAAACATGTGTTTAACATCTGCAATGTTTTCATCTTGGTCAACTTCAAAAAATTCTAGAAATTATAATATTCATCCGTTAGATTCAAAATTATATTCATAATAAAATAGAGTCTCCGTAGATTGTTGCAGTATATTTCATTTCTTAAAAACATAAGTTTAATAATAGATACATTGTTGTAGAAAAAATTTACTCATTATCATTCCTTTCATGTTTAAGGAATATACTGTTAAACACTTTTTCAAATTGACATATCAAATCGTGATAAAAAGAATCTGAAAAATAGTCATTGGAAAGCTAACAAAATTATTCACAAGTTTTTTTTTTACTGTAAAGTGAAATTCTAAATAAAAAAATACTTTTGTATGTTGGAAGTTGAAGAACTTGTGAAAATACAATTTTTTTTCTCATAAAACAAGCAAAAGTGTAACCCATCTTCATGATTTCACCCCAAGGGTACATATCATCTTGGTATAAAATATCGTAGCAATAATATGAACTAGTTTATCTGTTATTCCCCTTTTATTGGAATAGAGGTAGAGATTATGGGAAAATGACTTTAGACTATGCATTTCATAGTGTGGTCCAAGAAAAATCATATTTCCTTATAGACCATAGAGGTTGAATATAGAGGTGAAATTAATTTTAGTACAAAGATATTACAGATTCATTGTAATGTACCCAACCATATAATTAAGATAACATCAAAAAATTTATATGGAATTGACAGGAAAATAAAACTCAGTAGCATACTATATAATTCCCACAAAAATATAATTCAATACCCATGAGTATGATCATCCATATCATCATATAAATATATTTTATACTCATATATTGAATACTAACAATTGATACATGGACATTGTAGTAGTATACATAACCAACACTTCCCAAAAAGGGCAACTGCAGTTGTTTCATGATTCTACCATCTTCTCGTGTTCAACAAAATAGGGTTTTCCCACATACGATTAAAACCTTAAGCAACCACTCACACAACCATATCAAAGATCAAATCACCAATGTTTTCACGTGGTTAAAATCCTTTAAGAAGGAAACATCACATGGCCCTAGCCAATGTGGCCACTTGAGGAAATATAATGTAGAAGAAAAATATTTTACAAGAGAGTTTCTCACAATCAATCATCAAAAAATGAGCCTCCATGCTCTTAAAATATATATTGTGAAATCATTGGGTGTTAAGCCATGGATTGATATATCCATTAATATAGAGGAGAACATTATTCATTGGATCGCTCTATGTCTAGAACATATCATGATTATCTGATTACATAACTACAAACGCACATGGATGCATGCTAAAGAAACCCACTTTTTACGTAAAGACACATTATCCTAAGTGTATATTAACTAACTCCTAAGTGTCTAAATATCCTAAAATCAAGTACTCACAAAGAAATTTACAACAAATTGTCATGGATGGAAATTAAATTACATAACATAGGAAAAATCATGCCCTCTCTATTACATTATATGGCTATAGGATCCTCAAAACTACACAGAAATATATACCAAATAGCTAGGAATTCCCTCCTGACCCAAATATAAATTACATCGGTTTATCTTTAGGAATATAAATACATCATCATCATCAACAACAACAACAACATTAAACTTTAGTGCATCAATAATAAAATCCAATAATAATTATCTATCTATAAATTTTCACCAACTAGTTGTAGAAGAAGGACATTCCACCCAACCATATGATCTTTGATGAACTTAACCTCTCTGCAACATATGCCACCCCCAATACAAGGCTATGAATCCACAAGGACACACTCTTCCTTTGGATGGATCTAATTTCTCTTCTCACAATCCAATCCCCAAGTTCATAGTCAATATCTACACTTACAATAATCCCAATCCAAAACCTTCTTCCTAATCAGCCTACAGAGTTGAAGAAATGGGACACTCTTCTGTACTTAGTATTCCCTCAAGCTATCCCACTTCCCTCTAGGGATCTATCATAGGTTGGTCAAGAAATATAACTATCGGAGTTCCAAGTATTATCAGTTGTATATAATTTCTCATTAACAGTAGTTAACAACCACAATTATCACATAATCCATGGCCATAGCTGTTCATAATTCAAATGCAATATGCCTATGGTAGTTTGGTCGAGGATAATTCTCTGACTTCCCCAATTGATTAGTATTTCACAATATTATTGAAGATTATGATAGTTCATCTCTTTGATAATTCAAATGAAGCCTAACATTCAAACTTTCTTCCTCAAGCCCTTGACTCAAACCATTGTTCACTTGCATGCAAAAACTAAAATCTTTAGGTTCATGGCATGAAGGGGCCATGTATCTCCTTCATGCACTAATCATCCAAGGATTAATTAAACAAAAAATAATTAATAATCAAGGGATGTAATTATGATTATAGATAATTTGGGTTAAATCACTTATGAAAGTATTTTTATTAGCCTACTTAAGGCCCCTTATCTTTCCCCTCTTGTGGAGTCATAGCCTCCCATTCTTCTATCCTTATTTTCTACAACTGGTAATGTATTTTATTAATGTCAATTTTAGTTACAAATTACATTTTCCATCTTATAGTCATTCATCATCTACATATGAAATACTTAATCAGGGATCAAAACTAGGGTATCACATTCCCCTCCCTCTATATTGTTCACTATCATTGGTGCACATCACCACTATATACAATTTCATCAATTTTTACATCAAAATGTCAAAAACATTGTGGATAAGCCTCTTTCATTGCATCCTTTGTCTCCAATGTTACTTATTCATTTTTCAATTTTATCTACATGTCATCCTCTTCTTTACAAATTTCCATGGCTATTGGTTATCTTATACACAATGAACTTGCATTAGCTTTCACTACATTGATAACCCATGGGGTCTTCACTCAATGAACCTATGTCATATCACCTCCATTCATGATGTATTAAAGAAAACCTCCAAAAATAATTTTTTCGAACCCACCTCCCAATATGTCTTTCCAAAAAAAAAAAAATTGTACTAAATACCCCTTTTATACCCCCCAATAGCCCACATTCCCCCCCCCTCCCAAAAAAAAAAAATACCTACAATATATTTCCTTTATTTTTCAAAATTTAAAATCTCCTTTTATGAATGAATGTGATAAGGTATTTGTAAACAAGGTGAAGCCCCCATGTGATAACCTCATAGGTATTAGGATATCAACATGTACCTATATCAATTATCAAGAAAACTAGGATTGTTATATCCATTTTTATACAACAATTATTCCCTTTAGAAGAATTTTTTCATCTCCACGATATAATCATGTATATTCATAACACAAAATAAGTATGTAACTCTATCCCAATACTTATTTGTATGTATATTTTTTTCTTCACAAGGCTACTACCGACAAGAGTTTAACTCATTCCCCTTTTTGGCACCCCCTCCTCGATTCCAACCATCATGTGACATGAACCTCTCATAGGAGATTCATTTAAGTTTCCTCTTCCTTTCCATACTCACCATCCAAGCTCAAGCACCCCCTTCTCTAGTAAATAGTCCCTTATTCAATTCATCTTGCCAAGGTTTTCATGTGCAAGAAGAGTGCCAACTTATTTCTAGGCATCCACTCATAGACACTAATAAATTAATAACTTGTGCAAATCATAGGATTCTAGTGTCATCACAATGACCTTCTTCTTGAGATTTCCATATTTTAGCAATTATCAAATTCCATAACTTTGTTTTCGTAACAGAGATTTCATGTAACACCCTAGTTTTGATCACCATATTAATAATTTATAATTGTAAATATGATGAATAGTCAAGGGAAAAACGATGTAATATGAAAACATTACACATTGAAAATAATAAAAATACAATACACACCAACTACAAATAGACAAGGATAGATTCATGGGGGGCTATGATTCCACAAGAAAGGGGGGGTTAAGGGAACTCCATGTGCATAGAATCCTTTGTCACCTCCATAAATCATTTTTTTATTAAATGTTCAACTCCCTAACTTATTAAAACCAATTACTAAATTCATGTAAGATATTGGGTGAGAGAGTCATCTCACCTAGTCATTGAATCATGGGATGAGTATAATCATTTTGGGGAATCATGAGAGTCAACCATGTATGAGAGAAAAAGGAAAGGAAATTAAAGTAGAAGTGAGAGGTAATTTTGGGGGGACAACAGAAATGGAGGAAAAACAAAGTTTTTTTGTTGTTGAATGAATAAGTAACCATATTGGTGTAAAAAGAACTAGAGTGTGCTAGGATTTACATTGGGAACTTATTTTTTATGCATGTGAAGAGTTCTTATTGAGAAATTAATCAATAGCATGTGTAAAAATTCTATGAGAACTCTTGTTACAATTGGATTTATTAGAGCCCCTAGATGAAACATTTCTATCTAATCTGTGTTGTATCCCTAGTGGTGATGAGGATTGTCTCAGGGAATATGGTATAGAGAAGGAAATTATATCCCTTAGGCTGTGCATATTGATAAGGAAGAGAGTTGGGCAATTGGAAATGTTGTAGGAGTCACATCACTAGGAATTTACTAGGTATTGGGTTGTTACATTGTAAATCAGTTGACCATAGGATCTAATTTTTTCTTGTGGACTCATATCCCTAGCTTTGGGGTGACTTGCTACAAAGATAACTAGAGAAGAAAATTCTTTGGGTTGAAAGAACGTCCATCATCTCTAGCCAATTGTGCAAATATTTATAAATATAAGTGTTCTTTAAGGTTTTCTTATTTACTATGTTAATATTGTGTTTACTCTATGTTTTGTGTGTTTGAATGTTTCTATGCATGAGTGATAGTCATAATTTACAATTCTAGAAATGAATGATAGTTGTATGATTCATTTTTATCATGATGTCCATATGCATTCATATTAAAAATGGTATCATACTTATGTTATCATGATTTGTTTTAGTAATGTGACCCAATATGGGACTTGGGTACAATACATTTCATGTAGTACATCCAAATATGACTACTTTAGCATACTATTATTTCATTGCAACATTCGAACAACTCTTGAAATAATCTCAAAAATCATGAGTGATCAATAATTCTATCATTTAAACTGCAATTATATTATCTGTAATGAGGTATGACACGGTCATGCATTCACACAATGCATGTAATCATATATGCCAACATATAATAGGTGTGCATAACCACAACTTTCACACTTAGATAATTTATTCATGCACATCTACTCAATGCATCCTTGCATTGATTCAAGTATACCATATTCCTATTTCATGTATTCCACCACAATGAGTTGGAAGGTCTAGCCAATCCTTTCACACATCATCTAGCCACCTCCCGAATCCATTAGAGAAATTTTGAGGTCTAAAATGGGCCTCCTAAGGAAAATAATAAAATAAGAACTATGAATTTTCAAAGGGAAAGAAGGAAAACTACATTTTTAAATTGTATTTTTGACTTATCTCCTTACAAGTTTGCTCAAATTCCAAGTGTAGGCACTTGTTGGATGTGGAATAAAAAATTTGCATCCAACGAGTACCCACTATGCATACTTTTGATAGGTTCATAGTGAGATACACTGAAAATAGATGAAAAAATGTATTTATTAAGAAAGAAACACATTTTATTTGTGCATCCAATGAGTTCCTACACTTTAAATGTTAGTAAATATATAAGGAGGTAAGTCAAAATATGATTAAAATAAGTAGTCTTTTTCTTTTCCTCCAAAACTATTTACTCTTATGGTTGACATAATTGTATCAAATCCTATTGGTTCCTTTAAATTTGATGTGGATACCACATTTTTTTTTAAGCCCATTTTTTACCTAAAAAATTCTCTAATGCTTGCTCATCAATCTAGACACCCTCCTCCTCAGCCTAACACAACACTAGGAATATACCCTTTATTCCCTAAATAGTCTCTCAATCATACTAGAAGGCATTCCCTTTCACTACTCTACACTCCCTTAGGAAACCCTTCCCATCTAAAGGTGTTCTTAGTATTGGAAATAAGGTTACAATCTAGGACACCAACACAAGTAGGGAGACCATTGGACACTTGTGTAGTGCTATATATTTTCCATATTCGATATCACTATGGAATCACACATGAATATGTCACATGTCATTTTAATCTCACAATAGGATCTATTGTAACCTAGCTCTGCACCCCTACCTCACCTCTCTCATTTCCCTATGCCTTCATCAATTTTTTCCATTTCTAGTCAGTCAAGTCCGTTTCCCATTTGTTAAATGACTTGGTTTTCCTTATTGTCTTGCTTGACTGATTATTTGCACATGATTATTTATGTTTTCCTTGAAAGATAATTGCATTTCTAGTTTGAGATTGAAATGATTTTCATCATGTTTGCCATTGATTGATCTCACAACAGATCAACCGAGCCTTTTTGTATGCATAGTAAATGCCCGTGTACAAAACACAACAATTCAGAGCGGTCATTTTCAGGACTTGATTGTCAAAATGGACATGGTAACTTTCAATGGTAAAGATCCAACAAGTCCATCAGATTAACGACTCCTGTGCATTTGGAGTTTCAAAGTTGCGCAAGGATTAATGACTAGACAGAAGCCCCGAAGTGTTGAAGCATTGAAGTGTTGGAGGCACTTGGAACTTATCTGTCGAGGACACATGGCATTCATTTCAGGCCACCACATCACTCTAGGCTCATACTACTCTGGGAAAAATTCATGCTTCCCGTTCAAAATCTCTGGAGCTCCAAGAAATTTGTTCCATAGATAAATCATATAGGGGAGTTATAATATGGCAGATGGATATCAATTTAGAAGGGGCACTAAAGTAGTAGGTTCACCCAAATCGTAGATCACAAACTGATCGACGACTCACATTCATTGCGGGGACGAAAAATGCTCAAACGGTAACATCCTAGAGTGGTCTCGCAATTGAAACCATGGTATAGCTTGAGAGGTACGTGGAAGTTGGTGGTGGATTATGGGGGTCGGAGTGATGTGGATCCAAACTGTCCTTGACAACTTCCGCAATAGCGTTCTTATATCACGTCTAGGGTCCAATCCGAGAAAAACACCTGGCAACAAAAATAGGCATTCCTAGATCACAGATTGCAATAAGATCGATGATCACACGTCATTGCAAAGAAGAAAAATGATCCAACACTAACATCCTAGATCAGTACCACAATTGAAACCATGGTATGGCTAGAAAGGTATGTGGAAGTTGGTGGTGGATTGCGGGAGTCAGAGCGGTGTGGATCCAAACCGCCCTCGATAACTTCTACAATCACATGCTTATATGATGTCAGGTCACCACATCACTACAAGATATTTTCATGATACACATCCAGTCATCTCCAGTAGCCTCGAACAACGTGCAGGCATGTCAAGTCTCGATGAAGAACTCAGTTTCATCACTCCTAGTCATTCTCTGCCATTGTCAGTTCATTCCAGTGCATGCATCAGTCCATTTTCATTGCCAGTAGCAGTTTTCAGTTGTTTAATTGTAGCATTATTTTAGATTAAGTTAATGAGTGGTCTTTTATGTGGGATAAGAACCACTCCTTTTTATTAAGTCAAGTGTGAAGTGTACATTGTTGTACTCCAATAGTGTTTTAGTCAAGTTACTAAGTTTTTCTATAGTTGTTAGTGTAGATTTAAGTCTCAGTCCCAGATGGATGAGAGCCTCTGCAGCTCTGACAAATATGCAGTTTCTGTATGTTTTTACAGGAGGTTCAATTTTGGGGGAAAGGATAGCAATACAAAAACTGGTTGGACCCATTCGATGCATGGATTAAATATCTCTACATGGTGAATATACTCTTGATGAAAATGTTTCATTCAAATCTTCATGTGTTTTTATCTTATCTTGAATAGAATTTTTTATTTGTGCAAAGTACATTTCATTTCTTTCGACTATTATATAACATGTCTTTATTGATATGCAACCTGTGAAAATAGTCAATTCTTGGTGAAGACTTGTTTTTTATCGGAACTTGAGGGAGTAATTGTATTTTTGATACATGTTTAATGTCTTGAAATGATATTTTAAGTATTAAACTTCTTGCAGCATATTATTCATTGAGTGGTTTGTTGTTTCCCTTTGTTTTTATCATTTCACTTGTCTATCATTTTTGTGCCACCAACCAAGAAGGACCCTCATCCATATCATTTTTCTAACTCCAACCATGCTCTTGTCTTGGTAGAACCAACCCTCTAACTGACCAACAAAATTAAAAAAGAAACCAACCATTCCAAACTTGAGGTGGCCTAGCTCTTCCCTTTAGTAGTCATGTGCCGAATTAAGGACCAACATCATCTGGCGTCGTTTCCAAGGATCAGAGTAAAGAAATATCTTTCCCTGGGAGAACGACAATGATTAGATATGATCTTTGATGGTGAACAAATACCAGACAAATTTAGACTACATATCATTCACTTGGTGACTCCATGGTTAAAGAATCCAGTGGTGACTCCACAGTTTTAAGAAGTCATATTTTTAGATGGAATCCATATTGGCTCTAAGGTTTTCTCATTTTAATTTCTCTATTGTTCCTGGTTTTCCAAATGTTGTTCCTACAATAGATGAGTGGGGTGATTACTTGCCCAGATTTAGAGAACATAGAGATGACAACCCTGTTGATCATTTTCTTGAGTTTCATGAACTCATGCATCAGTGGGGAATACATCATGAGAATGTATTAATGAATATTTTCATGTACTCGTTAGAGGGAGATTTTCGTGAATGTTATCGATCATTTCCCTCTGCTAGCATCTCCTCCCTGGAACAGTTCCATGCTGCATTTAGTGATCATTGTAAAAGGTTTTTTCGAGCTGATTTACTTTGTGAAAACTATTGTGAAGAATTTCAATCTTATATTCAACAGTCCATTATCATTTCTTCTAGAAGTATAGATGAAGGGAATGATAATGCTAAGGAAGAGAAATAAGATTCATTATCATTTTTATCTTCTTCCAATTCTGTTATACCACATGACGATTTTCAACATTCTTTTAAAACCGAAAAATGATGATGAGAAGGAAATAAATGTTGATCTTAAATCCTTTTTTCGTTTGTATTTCCAACAGAATGTTTTTCATCTTTGTGTTCATGATGCAGCTAATGGTATTCATGATTGTGATCAATTTGTTGCTCAAATTTTTCATGAATATTTAGCACATGTTTGTGATATATTTGAAGTTGAACAAACTCCATTCACTAGTTATGAAGAGGAGCTGCCAAATCCACATTTCAAATATTCTTTTATGGTAGATATGGATCTGCATTCCCCATAAATCGTTGAGAAACAAGAAATATATAAGTCTGAAAATGACCTTCTGGAACAAGAATGAGAAAAATCCAGTGATGTAGAAGACATACTCTCTTAGTTCAAACAACCAGATGAGCAGTATCAGGAGCAACTCAGTCACATGTATAATGTAGATCTTATACAACAACAAATTTTTCTTCTCAACCAGTTGGAGGCTTTCCATGAGTTTCAATATCCAATAAAAAGTTGGATGGATTCTTGTTTTTCCAAAAACCCAAAGGTCAAAGGTTTTAGCATGACCATAATTTTCACCCGTAAGTACCAAATGCCTGCTAACTTTTTGTCACATTTGTTATACCCTATTTGGATTATTTTAAACAATGACATGCATGGAGTTATGGTTCTCAGTCAACTCGTTTCTTGGTTTCAATGGAAATCAGATTACACATGATTACTTGGATTTTAGTTGAATAGAGTAGGTAGTAGGAGAATAAGCTCATAGTTCGAGCATTCAATTTTTAGTTCGCAGATTGTTTTTCAGTGTGTTGATTTTCAGTAGTTTGTTTAAATAAAGACTCCATAGCCTAACAAAGGCACTGGGGTTTAGCTGCAGTTTCCATTTTCAATGAAGACTACATATCCAAACACAGGCACTAGGGTTAGATTCAACATTAATTTTTAGAGATGCATGGTTGGAAGATAGAACAAAGGTAAGGAAAGGGAAGTGGGAGCAAGTTATTAAATTCAAAGGAATTGATCTGTTGTTCTTAGAACCTCATAGGGAAGTGATATCCCTGATTGGATCCAATGTTGTAACCTAGGTCTTCACCCTTGCCTCTCCTCTATCATTTCCCTATCCCTTCATCAAATTTTTCCTCTTCTAGTCAGTCAAGTCAGTTTCCCATTTGTTAAATGACTTGGTTTTCCTTGTTGTCTTGCTTGACTGATTCTTTGCATGGGATTATTTATTTTTTCCTTGAAAGATAATTGCATGTCTATTTTGAGTTTGAAATTATTTTCATCATGTTTTATATTGATTGAGCTCACAGCAGGTCGACCGAGCCTTTTTGTATGCACAGGAAATGCTCGTGGACAAAACGCAGCAACTCAAAGAGGTCATTTTCAGGCCTGGATTGTCAAAATAGATGTGGTAACTTTAAACAATAAAGATCCAATAGTCCCATCATATTAACAGCTTCTGTGAATTTGGAGTTTCAAAGTTGTGTAAGGAATAACAACCAGACAAAAGCCCCAAAGTGTCAAAGTGTTGAAGTGTCGGAGGAACTTGGCACTTATCAGCCAAGGACACATGGAATTCATTTCAGGCCACCACATCACTCTAGGCTCGTACTACTCCGAGAGAACTTCATGCTCCCCGTTCAAAATATTTTAAGCTCCAATAAATTTGCACCATCGCTAAATCATATAGGGGAGTTCTAATATGGCATATGGATAGAAATTTAGCAGGGGCATTAAAGTAGCAAGGTCACCTAGATCGCATATCACAAATTGATCAATGGCTCACATGTAGGAACCCAAATTTAAGTAAGCCTAAAAAAATTCATACAATTAAACATAAATTTCTTTTAATGCATAAGTAATTCACCAATCATCGTATAAGCATATAATATTCAATATAAAATTAAATTTATCCATGGCATGAAATAAATTACATAATCATCACATAACTCTGCAAATTCAGAAATAAAAATACCTCTACCTGATGCTAAATTCTCTCTTATTTGGTTGTCCTCCCTGCTTCTTTGCCCAGCCTGCTGCTTGAACAAACCCTGCCCAAAACTGACTAACCACCCAGCCAGCTAGGAGCAGCATGGCCGGCTCCCTAGCTCCGGGATACCGTAAGGAATCCTGGACCCCGAGCCAAAACCCCCAGCAACCTGGTGCCCCCTGAAATGGTTCCCAAAAACTCCAAAACCAAACTCCTCAAAACCAGAAAAATATCCCACAGAAATACAGACCTCCTCCCCAATAATGCTCCTGCCCCAAATTTTCATAATCCTCTCCCATAGGACTCTTCCTCATCATATCTCCCCCCATTCACTAACTCCCTATCCTCCATTAATTACCTTATCCTCCCCTTTATTACCTTATCCTATTCCTTTATTACCTTATATGATTCCTTTATTACCTTATCCTTCCATGCCATGCTTCATTCCCCCCCTGCATACGTAAAGTCTTATAAAATAATTTAAAATTTATTAAGCTCTTAATTAATTACCCTAAACTTTAATAAGTTAATTAATTAATTAATTAATCAATCAATCAACAGTTATAAACAATTAATTAATAAATAAATAAATAAATAATATTATTAATAACTAATCATTGTTTAACTAAAACCATATTAGGGAAATTAATTATCTAATTAATTATACTTAATAAACCCTATGCAACTATTTAACCAGGGTTGTTACATACACCCACCCTTTAGGAAAATTCGTCCTAAAGTTAAGTTATCTCATGATACAAAGGAAAAGAAACATGGTTCACACATTCATAACAATTAACAGACATTATTAGTAAGTAAGCCAAGAAAACTCATACATACTAGTGTACATGTACAAAAATGCATGTGTAGCTAGTACATACAAGTCTCGTGCATGTACTAATAATCAATAACTATCACCCTTATAATAATTTATGTATGCATACAATCCAGTCAACAAGACTATTCTTTTATAAAAGACAATAAACCAATCAAATGTTTGCGAAATCTTTTAATTACAATTATCTAGTTCAACAATTTTATTTAGACAACTAAGGTTTAGTTATGTAATTGTGAATATTCATATATACACATTTTCTTTTTAGAAGGGAAAAACATTAAATTCCACCATTAGACAAATCTCCATACTTTCTCAACTATTTCTACTCATCCTTCCTCCCTAACTTACTTCCATCTTCATTCCTATCCTTCCTTTGTTGGACTATCTTGAAGCGTCAACTATATTGACCTAACTCCAAATAGAACCTGTAAGCGGAAGTGCCACTATATCGACCAAGCTTCCCCAACAGGCAACTGACAGTCATCATCACACGTCTAGGGGAGAATGAGATAACACGGTCCTCCCATGACTTCAGGTTTCGGAGGATACACAATGGGAAATGCCTCAACCCCTCCTAATCATAACTAGGCTCCACACCCTACAATGGAATATACAGTGGCACTGTGTTGCTGGGAGTTTTATCATCGTTTATTCGGTTTTGGGAAGTCTAATCACCTGAAATCTTGCACTGGTCCACATATCATAGCAATGCATCCAAACCAATATAATTTCACATACAAGGATTCATACCATATTGTTTCTCGGCTAGTGGTCATGACATTCACTTTCATCATTATTATCCCTTGGCTATTTCATAGCCCATAACCTGTAGATTAGTCTGTGACACAACCTCATACATTTCTATGAATTATCATCATGTAATTGCATACAATCATCATTTCAATTCGGTATCCTTGTACCAAAAACTTAACATCAAAGTTTTTCAAGTTAGAAATAGATCTCATAATATCCCATAATTCAATTTCGACACCCACTCATAAAATTATATTTTACCAAATAGATTGCATCATATCCAACATCATTCTAATAGCATTGAAACCTTCATAGGATTCTCATTCACACAATATATCACATCATATCCATCATCATCAATAACATTTAAACATTCATAAAATTTACATTCACATAGTAGATC
>SNQJ01S0015464.1:146556-164271 GCA_010110895.2 Picea sitchensis | reverse complement strand
TATACAATTATCAATGCTAGGTCCTATCGCTTGTTTTTCCCTGAAGCCATCTCGACTTGTTTAAATTCATCATGCTCGTAAGCTACCAACCCACTCTTTTCTAATGCTGAAGGTGAAATGAAACTATCTGTAGCACTAGAATCAAATAAAATCTTTACATTGATATGATTTAGTGTACCTGATGAATCCACCACCGTGGATTGATGTTCGGCCTGGCGATTATTAACCACTATGTAAATCTGGTGGCTTCTACTTGTTCTTCCCATCGAGGCCTTTCCTTCTCTATGCACAAATCCTGACTGTAACTCTAGGCAGTTACGTTGGTAATGGGGTCCTCCGCACCCCCAACAGGTAACATGAGATTGAACCTACGCACTGTTATGTCACTATCTCTGAAGTGAGTTCCTTCCCCTGGAACCCCTGCCCCTACTAGATGTTCCCTGAGATGGTCGTGGACCTGTCTGCGTCGTTAGCGATGAACGAGATGCTACACTCGCTGCCATTGAAATCCCTGTGGCTACTATCCTTGGTGCGACTTTGTTATCATAGAGAGGTGGCCTTGAGCCCCCTTCCCTGGGAAATGTCCTAGGGGCCTTCCGTACAAATCCAGGATGATGCGGGAAGGTCGGTCTCATACCTCCGGTTAAGTTCATGTGTTCCTCCACATAATGCACATTTTCCACAGCTTCCGCTACTGATGACGGTTTCCACATTCGCACCATAGCCCTTATCTTAGGGTTCAACCCATAGACAAAGTGTTATGCCTATCGTTGGTCATTATCCATACATGAAACATACTTGACCAATTCCATAAACCTAATCTCATATTCTTCTACGGTCCTGTTTCCCTGTAATAAGGCATGAAACGCTCCTACCTATTGTTCCTCATAGTAAGCTGGCAGATCTTTCCTTCGTAACCTCTCCTCGAAAAGTTCCCAAGATACAGTGTCTGGAGTAAGATGCAGTTGTCTTTCTAGGTTTCCCCACCAGTTCAAGGCACTGTCTCTTAACTGAAAAATCGCTATCTTCGCCTTTGAGGTGGACACATAGTCCCTTAAGGCAAAACACCTTGTCATGCCTTCCAACCATGCTTCCGCGCGTTCACTGGCATGACCCCCAGCAAACTCCGGAAGTTTGATCTTCTGTAGTTCTCTAGTGATGTCTTCGGGTGGAGGTCCTCCCCCTGAATCCCTCGATGCTTCTGGATTACCCATTCCAGATGTTGGGGGTTCCACTTCGATCCCCGTTGGTTGTCGCCCCTTTAAAGTCTCATTTATGGCCTCCAAAGAGCGTAGTGTAAGAGCTAGTTCTGGCAATGGTGGTGGCGGAGCTGGTGGTGCCTGCGACGATGCTCCTCTACCCCGATTCCATCGAGTCCTAACCATCCTATATGATTTAACCTGCATCAACCAAAGTTGTTAGGGTGAGTTCAAGGACGTTTCACATTTGCACAACTTAACTAGAAAACAGGGTTAGGCGTAAGTTTATTTTTACTTGTCTATAAACAGATGTTACTCTCTTTAGGGGAGGTGGCTAGGTTAGGGATAAAGCTTCTAAGATTGATTTCTTCACCTAAGAAAACTATTGACTCCTCTCACCTCGTAGCTACGCTAGCTTTAAGTCATACTCGCCAATTCCTCTAACTTACCCTCCTAGCGCGCATGAAGCCCCCTCCCGCTTATCTTGTTCTAAGTCCTTATACTTTGAATTTACAAATAATTAAGGTGAATTCCAACCTAATGTCGATGAAATGAGTCTAAGGTTATCCTTCGATGCTTGACTCGTGATCTTTTCTTGGTGTGTTGTACATATGCGTTGAATTGTGTGTCTCGGTGGCTGCAGCTGTGAGTCTTGAGGATTGTAGAGTGGATTTCAGGCATTGGAGCTTAGCACTTGGCTTTGACTGGTGGAATGGAATGGAGGGACTTGTCGCTTGGCTCAATGGTTGAGGGCACGGAACTCAATGTTTGGTTAACATGGATAATTGGAGATCATACTTCGGGATAGTTTATTTTTATGACTATTAATTTATTTATCTATAAGAATTTATTTTATAAGAAACAAGTGTGTGGCGTGTTGGTTGTTAGGACTTGCCAAGACTTTGGATGTAGGTGGAGGTCAAGGGTTCAAATCCCACGGACTCCATAATTTAATCTAACCCAAATTTAATCTAATCAAATATAAATTTTATTTGAATCATATGTTATGTTAATTACACTTTTTAATTAATTAATCATTTAATTAATTAATCCATCTTATTAATCATTTAATCGTTTAATTAATTAATCCTTCTTATTAATCATTTAATTAATTAACCACTAGTCATTTAATCCACTAATCAATATTTAATTAATATTATTAATGCTTGTAATAAAGTTAAAATTTAAATTTTATTTATTTTTTTAAATTGGAATTAATCATTCTAAAATTTAAAATACAATTAAAACAAGTAATTTATAACACATTTTAATAATTCAACTTAATTTAAAACAAAATAGAATAAATAACATAAAAATAAAAATAAAAAATAATAATAATTAAAAAAAATATCTAAGGTCGAGCAATGGGTCCTCGCATGAGGCCCACGTGCCCCCTCCCCCTGGTGCTCATCCCTTAACCCTAATCTCCTCCTTTTAATCTATTCAAACCCTACCCTTCTCCTCTTTACATTTCATTTATTTTTTTAAGCGTTCAGGGTGAAGGATGAGACCGACGGCCATAGCCATCTCCCTACTAGGTCGACCCTGGTAACTCGAGTTCCAGGAATGGAGGGCGTGTCTAGCATAGTGGCACATTCTCTCATTCCTTGGTGTCTTATCTTGGCCGTTGGCTTGTATATTGTGTGAACTTCGTGTTGGATTGTGTGTTGTATGATATTGTTTGTTAAACAAGCTCGGAGTTAGGCCTGCGGGCTATTTTTTTTTTCTAAAGAATGTTCACGTATGAATATTTTTGGTTTATAGAATGTTGGAATGGTAGGGTAAATTTTATAGTCCACCACGTAGGCTCATCTTCTGATTGACGCTAAAGTAATACTGCGGCTATGGATGTTCAGGTCAGTAAAGGGAAGACTAGGCGCTTGTGTTGGGCTTGTATGTTGACTTGTGGCTTATGTGTTGGTGAATTAGATATTAGGATGCTTTATTTAAGGGCACACACCATTGGGTTTTTTTTTTAACTGTGTTTGGCTGCTAAAGAAAATTGCACGACCTCTCTCGTGAGTTCCTCCTTCATGGTTTGATGGCTGCCAAGAATTTTCTTCATGCTCCCAACATCATGTATTTTTTTTTTGTCGAGGATTATCATTCAATCTAGATGTTTATAAAGTAAATTTTCATTCAACTGCTTCTAAATTTTCTGCCCTTCCTATCTTTGCATGTATATTACTTAGAAATATATGTATTTTTATAAAAAATGCATATCTATTATTGTCTCAACCATGAATCCTAAATTCAGGACAGTTGTCGCAACTGTACCTAATACTTCTGGCGATTCCAATACACACCCATAAATCATGTAACCTTGAGAATAGCTTATGTTACTTGAAAAACTGGGTATACTAGTGAAGAATTTTGAATCTTCAAACTAACTAGAAATGTTGATCTAAGTACATACTGTATTACCTATATCTGCATCATGACAGAGCAATTTATTTCAATTGAATATTGATTCCATCGTATGAGTGGGCTCCCTGGAAGTTTTAGAGCTTATATTGTTGTCATTGATACTTTCTACGAGGAATATAAAGCATAAAAGCACACAGGAATTTCTCAAACTCTCATATTTTAGGTATTCATTTGCATTAGACCTTTAAAGATATTAATTTGGATTTTAGGTGATGAGACTGTTGTTGTAATAAAAAAAAATTCTCTTCAATTTCTAAACTTTACATCCTTTGTGGGCTCGTCCATTCGATGGTTGCGCACTGGTATTTTTTTATTGGATTGTGATGTGTTGTGTGTTGGTGTAGGTGCCCTGGCTGCCCAGCCTTTCCACCGTTGCTTGTGCGCTGGTTATTATTCTCGGCCTGTGCGCTTGAATTTCTGCAATATTTGCCTGCCTCTTATATTGACTATAAGTTGATTTTTTTTTTTTCTTTCTTTTTCTGCAGTATGCAAGGCTCGAGGGTCAGACCTATGGGTCCATTTTAAGGTATCCTGTGGCCAAGGCTAAAGCCTATCTTGAGGATGTGCTTGGCAAAGTTACCAGAATCATTAGAGGATACTTTTTCCTAGTTCCATTCTTGTTCTGGTTATTCTTCCCACAGCTCCCTCGACATTATGTTAGTGTAATTATCATTAATTTTATGTTCCTAATTTCCATTTAGTTTTCTGTTTCCTATTTCCCATTTATGATAACGTAAGGTGGTTGGTTGAGAATAGGTTTTGAAAGGCATTCGACTGGCAATAGCTCTAAAAGAAAGTACAGTGAGGATCTTTTGGGCAATTATGAAGCTGGCTCACCTCCTTTATATCATTGGGAAGGATGTTGGTTTGATTTGTATCATAGTTGTTTGGAAGGATATACTAGCATATGAGGTATCATTAGAGAACTATTAAGGGAGGAATATTTAGAGTTTGCCTTCTTACTTACTAGATTAGTATCTGGTTTGACATGCATGCATTTACTGAGCTTGTTTTAGCTAATAGCATCACAGGGAAGGGGGTTGTTGGATATTTATCAAGTTCCTTGTATCTAAGAAGAATTTATATCATATTGTTGTTAAATTTGCATTGTTTTTTGAGTTTTCTGTCAAAAAAAAACAGTGAGTTTACCTTGATGATTTATTATTATTATTATTATTATTTTTACTTTTTTATGCAGAAACAAGGAGAAACTCTATCATTTTCTCGATTGGTATGCATTTAGTTGACATTTAGGGTTTTTGAGACACTCTTGTCACTCTCTAGGGTTTTAGGTGTCTTTTTTTTTTGCATTATTTCTGCATTATTCCTGGCCTTTAAGGGCTCTAAATTAAGGGTTTCCAGGGTTGTAATCAAAGGGTTTCATGTTGCAGGTTTTCAGGGTTGTTTACAGGACACATACCATATCTTTCAGTCAAGAGGATGGGTGGGTAGGTAGACCCGTGGCCCCATATTTTAAACTACCGCTCTGATACCATGTGTAGGAACCTAAATTTAAGTAAGCCTAAAAAAGTTCATACAATTAAACATAAATTTATTTTAATGCATAAGTAATTCATCAATCATCGTATAAGCATATAATATTCAACAGAAAATTAAATTTATCCACAGCATGAAATAAATTACATAATCATCACATAACTCAGCAAATTCAGAAATAAAAATACCTCTGCCTGATGCTAAATGCCCTCTTATCTGGTTGTCCTCCTTGCTGCTTTGCCCAGCCTACTGCTTGACCAAACCCTGCCCAAAACTGACTAACCACCCAACCAGCTAGGAGCAGCCTGTCTGACTCCCTAGCTCCAGGATACCGTAAGGAATCCTAGCCCCCAAGCCCAAAACCCCCAGCAACCCGGTGCCCCCTGCAATGGTTCCCCAAAACTCCAAAAACAAACTCCTCAAAACCAGAAAAATATCCCACAGAAATACAGACCTCCTCCCCAATAATGCTCCTCCCCCAAATTTTCATAATCCTCTCCCATAGGAATCTTCCCCGTCATATCTCCCCCCATTCACCGACTCCCTATCCTCCATTAATTACCTTATCATCCCCTTTATTACGTTATCCCATTCCTTTATTACCTTATCTGATACCTTTATTACCTTATCCTTCCATCCCATGCTTCATTCCCCCCCTGCATACGTAAAGTCTTATAAAATAATTTAAAATTTATTAAGCTCTTAATTCATTACCCTAACCTTTAATAAGTTAATTAATTAATCAATCAACAGTTATAAACAATTAATTAATAAATAAATAAATAATTAATATTATTAATAACTAATCATTGTTTAACTAAAACCATATTAGGACAGTTAATTATCTAATTAATTATACTTAATAAACCCTATGCAACTATTTAACTAGGTTTGTTACATCACATTAATTGCGGGGACAAAAAATGCTTGAATGGTAACATCCTAGAGAAATCCTACAATTGAAACCATGGTATAGCTTGAGAGGTACGTGGCGGTTGGTGGTGGATTGCGGGGGTCGTAGCAGTGTGGATCCAAATTTCCCTTGACAACTTCCACAATCACGTGCTCATATCACGTCTAGGGTCCAATCCAAGAGCATCACATGGCAAAAAAACTAGGAGTTCCTAGATCGCATATTGCAACAAGATCGATGAACACACGTCATTGCGAAGATGGAAAATGCTCCAACGTTAACATCCTAGAGAAATCCTGCAATCAAAACCATGGTATGGCTAGAAAGGTATGTGGCATTTGGTGGTGGATTGGATGATTTGGAGAAGTGTGGATCCAAACCGCCCTCGACAACTTCCACAATCATGTGCTTATATGACGTCAGGTCACCACTTCACTTCGAGAGATTTTCACGCTGCACATCCAGTCATCTCCAGTAGCCTCAAAAAGTGTGCAGGCATGCCAGGGCCCAATGCAGAACTCGGTTTCATCACTCCTAGTCATTCTCTGCCATTCTCAATTCATTCCAACGCATGCATCAGCCCAATTTCATTACCAGTAGCAATTTTCAGTTGTTTAATTGCAAGATTATTTTATATTAAGTTAATGAGTGGTCTTTTATGTGGGATAAGAACCACTCTTTTTTATTAAGTCAAGTTTCAAGTATACATTGTTTTACTATAGCAGTTTTTTAGTCAAGTTAATAATTTTTTCTACAGTTGTTAATGTAGAGTTAAATCTCAGTCCCAGATGGACGATATCATTTGCAGCTTTGATAAATATGCATTTTTTGTATGTTTTTACAGGGTGGTTCACTTTTTGGGGAAAGGATGGAAATACAACAACTGGTTGGACCCGTTCGATGCATGGATTAAATCTCTCTACCTGGTGAATATACTCTTGATGGCAGTGTTTCGCTCAAATCTTCATGTGTTTTATCTTATCCTGAATACAGTTTTTTATTTGTGCAAAGTACTTTTCATTTCTTTCGGTTATTGTATAACTTGTGTTTATTGATATGAAACCTGTGAAAACAACTAATGCTTGGTGAAGATTTATTTTTATCGCAGCCTGAGGGAGTAATTGTGTTTTTCATACATGTTTAATGTCTTGAAATGATATTTTAAGTATTAAACTTCTTGCAGCAGATTATTCATTGAGTGGTTTGTTGTTTCCCTTTGTTTTTATTATTTCACTTGTCTGTCATTTGTGTGCCACCAACCAAGGAGGACCCTCATCCATATCATTTTTCTAACCCCAACAACGCTCTTTTTTTGGTAGAACCAACCCTCTAACTGACCAACAAAAATAAAAAAGAAACCAACCATTCCAAACTTGAGGTGGCCTAGCTCTACCCTTTAGCAGTCAGGTGTAGACTTTAGGACCAACAAGATCATAAATCATGAATTTCCTTGGTTATTAGTTGATAACCAACACACATGAAATAACATTTTATCCCATATGAATGCATTTAAAATATCAAACAACTTTTATGTGTCTAATTATTCTTTCCTTTACCACACCAAATGGAATCTCATTTATATAAATGCATTAAAATCAAAAAAAGATGATCAATTTATGATATCAAATCCCAAGTAAAGGAATTCTTACCTAAATTCCCTTTAATATTTATGCAACATAAGCATATTAAATC
The DNA here is from genome assembly GCA_010110895.2 of Picea sitchensis. Taxonomy (NCBI): domain Eukaryota; kingdom Viridiplantae; phylum Streptophyta; class Pinopsida; order Pinales; family Pinaceae; genus Picea; species Picea sitchensis. Next base: position 156,543 of record SNQJ01S0015464.1, on the reverse strand, counting down.
CATACCCACATGGATTCCATCCCCATCCTTGATGTTACAACATCAATTGGTGTCATATGGAGGCTCACATACTCCTTTCGCCAATCTCTTGATCAACTTTTATTTTAATTTATGTCATTCTTCATAAGGATGGTTGTCATATGCAACAGTACCATCAACATAATCAACCAATCTATCACCATTTTTGGTTACACAATTACATCAATAATATTAGGTCATCATTTTATACTCATGGTATCTATAACAACATACTAATATTAACCAATATTTATATGCATTGTCAACATATATTCACTATGCATTGTTTCTCAACATGCCCACTAGTGCATATGCATTCCAACTTATTTATTCTATTGCATTTCTATCATTCTCATGACTTAACTATCTTTACATATAGACTCAAATAAATATAATTAGAATAACAAGAGAAAATTCTAGGAATTCTAACATTCAATTCCTTTGCATGGCATGAATTTTGCAGAACATAACAGATCTAATTTGTGGCATTTATTCCATTCACATAGTGCATCAATAACTGTGATTTTCTCACCAAGTAGTAATTAAAAATCTGAGAAAATATTTATATTTACTACTATTACAGCCATACAACTCTACTTATATCAACATAAGAAAGGTCAAGGTGAGAAAATTCCCCTCATTAATAGGTTTTCCTTGCTGTCCATATTCACCAATTGCTTCTATAGTAAATTCCTCAACATCCTATAGATTTTTGTAACAATTTTGTATCTTCCTCTAATATGTTGGGTGGCTTGTTTTGATGTCTTTGGATACCCTCATGTCCCATTTGACTATAAAAACAATCCTCTTATCTAGTTTTGAGTTTCCTTTCCAATCTGCTCTCTAGGGCATTATTTCTTCCTTTCCTGGAGCAATTCCAACCAATCCCAACTTGAAATTTCCTCATTGTTTCTAGAAAATAACACAAATTTAAGCTCCATTCACTGCATCCTTTCCATGGACAATATTGTCTCAAAATTAAAAAAAATTAAAAAATCAACATCTCTAGCACACCATTGTTGGGCCCAAGATATGATCACTTTTATGAAGGTTATTATACACTTTTGCCGCATGTACATATGTGTTTTTTAGATTTTAAAGGAGTTTTTTGAATAATTTCATGATAATATGGTATGATCGGCACAAGGTACGTATAATTCATGTTTAATGATTGTATCAAGTATAATTCATCATGTTTTATGATTTCCAAGAGCTAATTCACATTTTTCTGGTGTTACAGGGCAAAAACACACTACGTTTATAGTTCTGGCACTTGATCCGACACTCCTTCTAGTACTCGTTCTGGCACTTCATCTGGCACTCCGTCCAGCACCTCTTCCTGCACAAAAACGTAGGGTGACTTGGCGGTTATCGTATTGGCGGCCAGTGATGGGAAAATAGGGCACATGGGTTTTGTTCATAATTGTCCCCTCCAGCTACTGAGCTCCAAACAACTCAGTTTCAATTGTTCAAAGAGGGCGATTATTGGCTCGCTTTGTTTCGGCAGTTAGGGCACCATTAATGAAATTTACCAATTTTAGAAGTGGTTCGAACCTCCTGTGGTCGACCACTTGGCATCTAAACATTATAAATACCACTAGGATGATCAAAAGATTGTTAACCAAGTAGAAAAGCCATTAGATTAGAGACAAATTCATTTTTCTCTTTTTTGGTATTTTATATTGCCAGAATTGTGCCAGAACTACGTTTTCAAGATTTCATTGTGAATTTTCCTTGTTAAGTTCGTGGTGTGCTTGTAGGAGGTAGCCACGACTTACTGGGGGGCCCACCAACAGTCTGGTGATTGTTCTTATTTTTATTTATGCATTTCTTAATTCAAATTGCTCTTTCTTATTTCCTGTATATGTATGTTTTTATTTAATTAATTAGTTTGTTGTAGCTTACTGTTTTACTTCTCTTTTGCAAGTTAGATGATGATATGTGTTAGTATGTGTTGATTTTATAGACTAAGAAAATACTTGCAAGTCTCTCTCTCTCTCTCTCTCTCTACTAACCCCGTGTGCAATTAGAAAGTCTCTATACTAACCTCATGTGCATTTAGATGTTAAAATTATGTTTTGATTTATGGTTTTATAATCAAGTTGAAAACATAGTTTTTAGAATAAAATAGATTTTTATTTGGGTTTTCTTTGACAGGGATTTTGATGGATGAATAGAATAAGTTCTAGTTTTAATCATAGCTTGCTTATCTTAGTTTATATAGATCTCGTCTAAATTAGTTGTTGGTTAATGTAGATTGCTCATTTAGTTTTTATATCATGTTTTAGTCTCTGTGTTTAAAGCATTGTTTAATTGTAGTTTGAATTATTAGTCTAGACATAGCATGGTTTCATTTATGTAATTTCCTTTTCTTGAATTGAATTGCAATTATATTTCTTAGTTAAATGATTGAGTTAGGTATGAATTTTGATTACGTAACCTAGAAGTAGAATGATGATCTCATTATGATGTTAATGGTTTATACATGAATATGCAGGTTTTTTAACATTATCTTTGTCATGGCTAAATTCTTGCTGGATTGTTTAATACATACCTTCCATTTTACCATTGAGATTAATATTGGGTTGATACCACTAGAATTGTCCTTTGTTTTCAAGTGCCATCGAGATATCATCCATCACCACCGAAGGCATTCACACAACCACCAGCATTATATTTGAGTGTTTCATAGATTAAAGATAATTTATTTCTTTCATAGGATAGAATATAGTTGTATAGTCATTGTAGGGTAGTTAGTCTTTTGCTTCAATAGATTTAAGAGCAGTTTTGTTTATCATAAATTAGGCATTTAGTTGGTAGTCCTTCTTGATTTCAATAAAATGATTTTTCTTTCATGCATTAGAAATAGTTTTTCATCAAGCATTTAGTCCACTTGCCTCTTAGGCTAGATAGTTGTTCAATGAGAAGTCTTTGCTTGCTTGTCTATTTTCTTTAGTAGGTTAGTTATGTTTCTTTCCTTACTTGTCTATTTGCTTTATCGGTTAGATAGGTGTGTTTGCTTACTTGTTCATTTATTTGCTTTCATAGGGTAGTTGCTCATTGAATGTAGGTTGGCAAGTTAAGATAGTTTTCTTTTGTCATTTACTTATTGATATGCTTATGCAGTTGCTTTTGCTTATTGTCATGAACTAGTTTCGTTAAAGTAGGGTTTTCACTTGATTTTCTTAGAACCATTCATCAATCCTTGGCCCAAAAATACTTAGGTTAAATAGTTCCAATTTGTTTAGTAGGGTTTGCTCATTAGAAAGTTTTTCTTGAGTAGATTAGCCTTAGATAGATGCTTTCATTAGTTAGATTATACTCCTACCAACCTTTTACATTTGGCATATATTTTGCTACAACTCTAAGTTTACTTACCCTGGGTTGACAATTTAATTGAGGGTAGTTTAGTGTATTTTTTAGTACACATAGAACACCCATCATTTTTGGCGCCGTTGTCGGGGAGTTGTCTTAAGGTAACAAGTAGTTAGGAAATAGATAATTCCTAGACCTTAGCATTATATTGGTGGTGAGGTGACTTTAGGACAAGAGGTAAGAACCTACGCATCTGCTATTGCAGGTTCCCCCAAACCCAATGGTAGTTTTTCCTTTTGTTTTTGTTTACTTTCATCAATAGGCCTAGAGACCCAAAAGTTAGATACGTTAAATCTAAATCAGACCTTACAACCAAGGTTCCTTCCGACCTTTTTGGGGGAAGGAACATTCCACTCATAAGCTCCGCAGACCAATATCGAAAAACAGGAGCTAGCTCAACCCAAAGAGCTAAAGAAGTCTCTCAAAGAGACTAAAACAAGGAGCACTATAGAACAAAAAAATTGAAGCACCGGTAGTATTGGGACATGAGGCAAGACCACTCGAGCCTTCCACAAAACCAAACAATACAAACTTTTCTTTTACACCACCATCAAGAGATCCTAACTTTTTGCACATCTTATTTGTGTGAACCAAGTTTTATCAAATGGAAATATGAACTCAGAAGAAATCATTATCTTGAGGGAACTTTCTCAAATCCTAGCAGCAGCTAGGATTTCTTCTTTTCAAGAAGAACATATTTTGGCAGCAACCAAGAACTTGTCTACCTCTCCGAAAATATTAGAAGAGTCAAGGTCCTATGAGCTACAAAATGATTTTCCTTGCCAAAATGCGAAGGAAGATGAAAAATTATGGACTACATCTAATGGAAAGCAATCATTAAGACCTAAGATTGAGGAGTTCTCAACATCCATCCCAACAGATCCTTTATGTACTTCAGAAATCAATCATCGAGAAGAAGAGGATTTGCATAGCATGTTGAAGGAGAGCATAGAAATTACTGTTGATGAACATCAAGATTACATTGAAATTTGGTTTCAAGAGGTCATCAGGCCACAATACTATTCTTTTCTTCAACACCTTCTGCTGCCAAAACAAGTAGGTTGGTTGGTTCTTCATATCCAGGTAATCACTGTGGTAAATTTTTCATATATGGATATGAGTATGTTTCTTATCTTGCTCCACACATGGTTACATTGGAAGAGTTCTTACACTTGAATACAGATTTTCCTTTTGTTTTTAGTTAGGGTAGGATAGTAAATAAAAGTTGCATATTGTTAAGTTTAGCTTAGAGTCTAATGCAGCCTCATTTTACATTTTTTTTAAGAACTATGAGATACATGTTCCTATGACTTGATCTCATTAATCTCATTAGTTTATTATATTTTAGAGTGTGGTTTTTGCAAACAATTTTAGAGATCTCTATAGGTATTTATCTCACCAGGAGTAGATAGTTCAAGGAAATATAAAAGAAGGATTTTTCTTCAAAGCATTGTTACACTTGAACCTTGTTGTCTGCTAAGCATCAAATGAATAATGAGTTGTTGTAATTAGCCATGTTTTTGCAAATACTTTCATCTTCTTGTTCTTAAGGCATTCCAAAGAAGTTTCTCTTGAAACTCTTCACCACTGTATAAGGAAGTGACACTGTAACAATCAAGCTTAGAGGTCTCTCATATAGTTTACCCAAGAAACCTGAGTAATTCAGTAAAGTATCTTTATTAAAGAGTAACAAGGAGGTCTAATTAGCGGTTAGTCATGGAAACATCACAATAAGTTACAAAAGAAGAAAGTGAGTTGAGCCTAGAGATGCCTTTATGTTATTTCTCAATGGTACCATCCACTACACACTAAATAGATTGATTATATCACATCTTTAGATAGGCCACGTCTTCTTACGTACCCCTTACATCAGGAAAATTACTAAGGAATATAACGGAAAGTCATACTCTAACATAAATACCATCCCAATTGAAAATAAATAAAAAATTGTTTTCAAAGTTGTCCCCCCATTCCCTTGCATAAATAAATATTATATTAAAATCTTAAAAGATGGAGGGCCAATCTCTAAGGGTTTAAGAGGCTAACCCGCCTGGATACTGAACAAGTCTATTGGCAGTGGGTACTGGCCTATGGTAAGACTAGGTAAACTCGACAGAGTATTGAACAGGCTTACTGGCAGTGGGACATTCTACCTAGCAAGGATGGTAATCTGACAAAAATAAATAATAAATCTAAACTTGTCCTGATGTACGACATTACTTGAAGACAAAGAGGACATGGAGTATGTGTGGTTAAGCTAAGGTTAATGAATCTCATCAACTTTCCATTGGGAAATGACTCTAAGACTATCTTGAAACTCTCTTGCCTACCTATTCTTATCTATATATAGGATCTCTTATCCTATAGGCGGGTCCATATCCTAACTGTCTCGTCAGACCAATCTGTGAAATTTTATCTCTACACTTGGCATATTATAAATCTTTGGCTATTGGGGGATACTGAATAGTTTCCTATACTTTTGATTGTGAGGTGTCACAATACTTAGGTGTGGGGGAGGGGTTCATGAGTTGACAAATGATAACATTGACTAGAATAAATAAATCTTTGTAAAAATTCATGTATTGTTTTCATGATACAGGTTATTACAACAACAGTCATTTTATTTTGAAGTGCTAAACTTCTGTGTGCTATAAATTGTTTTATATGTCCTTAACAGACAACTCTGTTGGTTTATTTTTATTCCAGGTTGTTCATTGTAGGTTTGACATTACATATGCAAGTGGATTGAGTGAGCATGGTGGAAAAATCAACAACAATGGAACACTCTTAGCCTGCCTCAACTCCTATTCACTATGTTCGTGGCCTCTGAGGAATCATTTCATCAACCACAAAGCTCCTAAGAGTTGGAGATCATTGATTTAAACAACACCAGTTTCCAAGAGCAAGCTATAACAGGGTTTTCAAAACTGATTTTCAGACCATCTCTGGAGCTAAGGGATACTCCAAGGAGTGGATAAAAGAGGAGCTAATCAACCCTCTCATAGCCATCACCAGATTGATTACATGTGAAGGTAGATATTCCATCTTTAAAGCCTGTCAATTTCTATTATTATCTCACTTTAAATTCCATAAGCCATTGTAACTTTCCCTTTTACTTCTTAAAGAGTCTTGAGAAGATGTCTTCCCAAGTGAGAAAGGATTTAACCAATCCCCATAACAACCTATTTTACCACGACCTTATCAAACTACTTGTCTTAGCCGAGTTGGAAAAACAGGAGAAAGCCTGGGATTAGTTCATTTACCAATTTGCAAACCCTCATCTTACAATCAAGACTATCAAGAAGACTCTAGATCTAGGGATTGTTATTCCACCCAAACCCTCATGCTCAAGTTATTCCTTTACTAGACCAAAAGTCCAAGAAACTTGTTAATACCCCTACACCCTCATCGGGCAAGAATACCTAGATGCCTATTGCTAATTCATGGCACGAGGACGTGCCATACCTTCGGTCTGGAGGGATTTTTCCTGAGCTAAAAATTATAAGCATTTCCCATTTGTATAACAAACCCATGAGAAGAGGAAGTAAGATTTCTGTCAAAATTATGTCATACTATCTTTTTACAATGTCTTGGTATATTATATCAGCAGTTGTTTTTATTGGTATGCTAAATTATATAGTGTTGACATCATTATGTGTGTTATAAGATTGATGTACATTTTTTTATACTTAACTACTCCTTGTGACAAATATAGAGCAATAACAACTACTAAATACTTACTGCCATTTGTATTACAAGCTTATGAAAAGAGGAACAATTGTTTGAATTATTACAGATCGATGAAAGGAAATAACAATTCTCCTAATTCACCATGCCTACCAGTACAAACCAAGCCTTTTGTTAGTATTTGTCAGTCTGTCAGTCACCCATGATCAAGTTTTCTCTTTCATGTGATTGATAGGGTATTAGGTCAAATTGTTATATTTTCAAAATAAAATTCTCAAATACAATTTAACATCTCTTGGTTTTAAAATGGTCATTGGTGTGCCTTGGTATCCTTACTACTCCCTCCACTCATCCAAATTCATAAATTTTCATCATGGTCATGTCATCATTCCTTGTCATCAATTTTCAAATGATTGTCTTGGTCAAAGATTTACTTCAAAATTGGTTTCTGAACTAAGGAGGATGAATTTGACAGACGTGACAGAGGTTTTTGTCAATAATAGAACAAGAAACAAAAACCTCCTTCAGTTTATGCACAGGTGTTATCATTTGAGATAAATTCCCCAAATACAGTCGCTATAGGAAGGTTTTCTGCACATTTGGACAATTTGACTTCAAGTCATTTTTTCAGAGGGTTGGAGAAGGAATTTGTAGTGCTTGATGGCTCGATTGTGTAGAAGACATTATAAAATTTCCAACCATACCACTCTCAGCCCAAAAATTCTCTGAGTATGCCTCCAAAATCCCTCTCAAAGACCACGCTACGCTTCTGCTAAGAGCACGCTGCGCTTCTGCAAGTTTTGAGTAACCAACTTCAAGCTGGAATTATAAGCCAATGAGAAAGTTATTTTGAAACCTATAGGAGGTTGGTGTTAATAAAATACCAAAACACAATAACCTCTCTCATTTTTTTAATATAATTTATGGTCTGCGATATATTCTATCATCTTAGAGACCTATACTCTCAGAAAATAAAACACTCTCTTTTTCCTGTTTTAGTCATATTTTCATTTCGTGTTTTCCTAACAACTGAAAGTGAATTTTTGAAAACCAAGAGAGTATAGTATCAAAGACATATTAAAAAACAATAACCTCTCTCATTTTATAAATACACATTATGGTTTTGGATATATTCAACTCTCTTAGAGGCCTAGTTTTTCAGGAAATAAAACATTTTGTTTTCCCTGTTTTAGTCATGTTTTCTTTGCGTGATTTCCTAACAACTGAAAGTGAATTTTTGAAAACCAAGAGAGATTTTTGTCAAGAACATATTCAAAAACAAAAACCTCTCTCTGTGTTTACACAGTTTTTACTGTCTTGTATTTATAGGTGTCACTTTGATACCTGTTTTTCACAAGTTCGCCAAGCCAGAATTGTTGCGCTTATGGGAAGTCACTTTTGGAACTAATTTTGTAGAGGTAAAATTGTTGTTTTGGATGGTTTAAAGGATGAAGGGTATAATATACATCTCAAGGCTTCCTCACATGTCATCATCAACCTCCAAAAACTCAAAACTCTTCAGTTCAAACCTAGCGAGCATGAAACATTGAGTTGTCATTTACACCATGATAACGTTGTCCTACAAGCCAAGATGAATTCTCTACAGCGGTAGGTTGATGATATTACTACTGCCAATAATAGTCTCTGGATGCAATTGAAACACCACAAAAATCCTAAGTTAAAATCCTCCGAGCAAGAGGGACAAGATTCTAAAGCTAATCCACCCCCTCCTTTGCAAGTTTAGTCATGAAGAGCAATTTCTTTCTGTTTATAGTGGGACCTGCAAAATCTTAGGTGTGGGGGTAATGTTGGGCCCAAGATATAATCACTTTTATGAAGGTTATTATACACTTTTGTCGCATGTACATATGTGTTTTTCATATTTTAAAGGATCTTTTTGAAGAATTTCATGATAAAATGGTATGATCGGCACAAGGTACATATAATTCATGTTTAATGATTGTATCAAGTATAATTCATCATGTTTTATGATTTCCAAGAGATAATTAACATTTTTCTGGTGTTACAGGGCAAAAACGAACTATGTTTCTAGTTCTGGCACTTGATCCGACACTCCTTCTAGTACTCGTTTCGACACTTGATCCAACACTCCATCCAGCACCTCTTCGTGCACAAAAACGTAGGGTGACTTGGCGGTTATGGTATTGGCGGCTAGTGATGGGAAAATAGGGCACATGGGTTTTGCTCATAATTGTCCCCTCTAGCTACTGATCTCCAGACAAATCAGTTTCAATTTTTCAAAGAGGGTGATTATTGGCTCCCTCTGTTTTGGCAGTTAGGGCACCATTAATGAAATTTACCAATTTTAGAAGTGGTTTGAACCTCCTACGGTCGACCACTTGGCATGGAAACATTATCAATACCACTAGGATGATCAGAAGATTGTTAACCAAGTAGAAAAGCTATTAGATTAGAGACAAATTCATTATTCTTTGTTTCGGTATTTTACATTGCCAAAATTGTGGCAGAACTACGTTTTCAAGCTTTCATGGTGAATTCACCTTGTTAAGTTCGTGTTGTGCTTGTAGGAGGTAGCCACGACTTGCTAGGGGGGGCACCAGCAGTCTGGTGATTGTTCTTATGTTTATTTATGCATTTCTTAATTCAAATTTATTTTTCTTATTTCCTGTATATGCATGTTTTTATTTAATTAATTAGTTTGTCGTAGCTTAGTGTTTTACTTCTCTTTTGCAGGTTAGATGATGACATGTGCTAGTATGTGTTGATTTTATAGACTAGGAAAAGACTTGCAAGTCTCTATCTCTCTCTCTCTCTCTCTCTCTCTCTCTCTCTCTCTCTACTAACCCTGTGTGCAATTAGAAATTCTCTATATTAACCTCATGTGCATTTAGATGCTAAAATTATGTTTTGATTTATGGTTTTATA
>SNQJ01S0015464.1:124853-146546 GCA_010110895.2 Picea sitchensis | reverse complement strand
CCACTCTCAGCCCAAAAATTCTCCAGGAATGCCTCCAAAATTCCTCTCAAAGACCATGCTACGCTTCTGCTAAGAGCATGCTGTGCTTCTGCAAGTTTTGAGTAACCAACTTCAAGCTGGGATTCTAAGCCAATGAGAAAGTAATTTTGAAAACTGTAGGAGGTTTGTGTTAATAACATACAAAAACAAAATAACATCTCTAGGTTTTTAATATACTTTATGGTCTGCAATATATTCTATCATCTTAGAGACCTATACTCTCAGAAAATAAAACACTCTGTTTTTCCTATTTTAGTCATATTTTCGTTTCATGTTTTCCTAACAAATGAAAGTGAATTTTTGAACCCCAAGAGAGGTTTATATCAAGGACATATTAAAAAACAATAACCTCTATCAGTTTCTCAATATAAATTATGGTTTTGGATATATTCAATTCTCTTAGAGGCCTAGTTTTTCAAGAAATAAAACACTTTGTTTTTCTTGTTTTAGTCATGTTTTCTTATCGTGATTTCCTAACAACTAAAAGTGAATTTTTGAAAACCAAGGGAGGTTTTTGTCAAGACCATATTCAAAAACAAAAACCTCTCTATGTGTTTACACAGGTTTTACTGTCTTGTAGTTATAGGTGTCACTTTGATACCTATTTTTCACAATGCCAGAATTGTTGCACTTATGGGAAGTCACTTTTGGAACTAATTTTGCAGAGGTAAAATTGTTGTTTTTAATGGTTTAAAGGATCAAGGGTATAATATACATCTCAATTCTTCCTCACGTGTCATCATCAACCTCCAAAAACTCCAAACCCTTCAGTTCAAACTTAGCGAGCATGAAACATTGAGTTGTCATTTACGCCATGATAACGTTGTCCTACAAGCCAAGATGAATTCTCTACAGCGTTAGGTTGATGATATTACTGCCACCAATAATAGTCTCTAGATGAAATTGAAACACCACAAAAATCCTAAGTCAAAATCCCTCGGGCAAGAGGGAGAATCTTCTAAAGCTAATCCACCCCCTCCTTCGCAAGTTTAGTTATGAAGAGCAATTTCTTTCTATTTACAGTGGGACCTGCAAAATATTAGGTGTGGGGGTAATGTTGGGCCCGAGATATGATCACTTTATGAAGGTTATTATACACTTTTGTCGCATGTACATATGTGTTTTTCATATTTTAAAGGATCTTTTTGAAGAATTTCATGCTAAAATGGTATGATCGGCACAAGGTACATATAATTGATGTTTAAAGATTGTATCAAGTATAATTCATCATGTTTTATGATTTCCAAGAGCTAACTCAAGTTTTTCTGGTGTTACAGGGAAACAACGCACTACATTTCTAGTTCTCGCACTTGATCCGACACTCCTTCCAATACTCGTTCCGACACTTGATCCGACACTCCGTCCAACACCTCTTCATACACAAAAACGTAGGGTGACTTGGTGGTTATGGTATTGGTGGCCAGTGATGGGAAAATAGGGCACATGGGTTTTGTTCATAATTGTCCCCTTCAGCTACTGAGCTCCAGACAACTCAATTTCAGTTGTTCAAAGAGGGAAATTATTAGCTCGCTCTATTTCGGAAGTTAGGGCACCATTAATGAAATTTACCAATTTTAGAAGTGGTCTGAACCTCCTTTGGTCGACCACTTGGCATGTAAACATTATAAATAGCACTAGGATGATCAGAAGATTGTTAACCAAGTAGAAAATCTATTAGATTAGAGACAAATTCATTTTTCTCTGTTTTGGTATTTTACATTGCCGGAATTGTGCCAGAACTACGTTTTCAAGCTTTCATGGTGAATTCGCCTTGTTAAGTTCATGGTGTTCTTGTAGGAGGTAGCCACGACCTGCTAGGGGGGCACCAACAGTCTGGTGATTGTTCTTATGTTTATTTATGCATTTCTTAATTCAAATTGCTCTTTCTTATTTCATGTATATGCATGTTTTTATTTAATTAATTAGTTTGTTGTAGCTTACTGTTTTACTTCTCTTTTGCAAGTTAGATGATGATATGTGCTAGTATGTGTTGATTTTATAGACTAGGAAAAGACTTGCAAGTCTCTCTCTCTCTCTCTCTCTCTCTCTCTCTCTCTCTCTCTCTACTAACCCTGTGTGCAATTAGAAAGTCTCTATATTAACCTCATGTGCATTTAGATGTTAAAATTATGTTTCTATTTATGGCTTTATAATCAAGTTGAAAACAGAGTTTTTAGAATAAAATAGAGTTTTATTTGGGTTTCCTTTGACAGGGATTTTGATGGATGAATATAATAAGTTCTAGTTTTAATCATAGCTTGCTTATCTTAGTTTATATAGATCTCGTCTAAATTAGTTGTTGGTTAATGTAGATTTCTCATTTACTTTTTATATCATGTTTTAGTCTCTATGTTTAAAGCATTGTTTAATTGTAGTTTGAATTATTAGTCTAGACATACCATGGTTTCATTTATGTAATTTCCTTTCCTAGAATTGAATTGCAATTATATTTCTTAGTTAAATGATTGAGTTAGGTATGAATTTTGATTACGTAACCTAGAAGTAGAATGATGATCTCATTATGATGTTAATGGTTTATACATGAATATGCAGGGTATTTAACATTATCTTTGTCATGGTTAAATTCTTGTTGGATTGTTTAATACATACCTTCCATTTTGCCATTGAGATTAATATTGGGTTTATACCACTCGAATTGTCCTTTGTTGTCAAGTGCCATTGAGATATCATCCGTCACCACCGAAGGCATTCACACAACCACCAACATTATATTTGAGTGTTTCATAGATTAAAGATAGCTTCTTGCTTTCATAGGATAGAATATAGTTTTATCATCATTGTAGTTTAGTTAGTCTTTTGCTTCAATAGATTTAAGAGCAATTTTGTTTATCATAAATTAGGCATTTAGTTGGTAGTCCTTCTTGCTTTCAATAAAATGAATTTCCTTTCATGCATTAGAAATAGTTTTTCATCAAGCATTTAGTCCACTTACTTCTTAGGCTAGATAGTTGTTCAATGAGAAGTCTTTGTTTGCTTGTCTATTTGCTTTAGTAGGTTAGTTAGGTGTCTTTTCTTACTTGTCTATTTTCTTTATAGGTTAGATAGGTGTCTTTGCTTACTTGTTCATTTATTTTCCTTCATAGGGTAGTTTCTCATTGAATGTAGGTTGGCAAGTTAAGATAGTTTGCTTTTGTCATTTTCTTATTGATATACTTAGGAAGTTGCTTTTGCTTATTGTCATGAACTAGTTGCTTTAAAGTAGGGTTTTCACTTGCTTTTCTTAGAACCATCCATCAATCCTTGGCCCAAAAATACTTAAGTTAAATAGTTCCAATTTGTTTAGTAGGGTTTTCTCATTAAATATTTTTTCTTGAGTAGATTAGCCTTAGATAGCTACTTTCATTAGTTATATTATACTCCTACCAACCTTTTACCTTTGGCATATATTTTGATACAACTCTAAGTTTACTTACCCCGGGTTGACAATTTAATTGAGGGTAGTTTAGTGTCTTTTTTAGTACATATAGAACACCCATCAACCATAATATCACAATTATACCATTCTAGCCTCATATGGACTCATTTGAAGTCCATTTTAGTCTCCAACCAATACCAAGAATAATTACACTTATTATTTCATGTTCCTTATTTGTACTTCCATTATAGAAGTAACTACAATTGTTATGTGCAACTTTAATTTTCTTCCCTTTTATACTCAAAATGCACTCAACATTCCCTATCCTTGTTCTCATCCAACAATTCACATTCATCGTTGGAATCATTCACCTAAATGGTGCAATATATGCTAGTATCTTAAGCATTAGGGGAATTTTGAGGTAAAAATGGGTTTAAAAACCAAGAATGTACTATCAAAATCATCTTTAAAAGAACCAATATGATTAAATATGATGATGTCAACCATAAGAAGCAATATTTTTGGAGGGAAAGGAAGAAAACTACCTTTTTAATCGCATTTTAAACTTAATCTCCTTATGGGTTTACTCAAATTTGAAGTGTAGGCACCCATTAGATGTAGAATTAAATCCCACTTCCAACAAGTACACACTCTACATATTTTTGATAGACCCGCAATGGGATAAACTAAAAATACATGAAAAAAATTATTTCTTTTCATGAAACCCATTTTTATATGTATTTATAGATTATCTCATTGTGGGTCTATCAAAAGTATGCAAAGTGCATGCTTGTTGGATGAATAATTTTATTCCATAGACAATGAGTTCCTACACTTGAAATTTGAGTAAACCTATACGGAAATAAGTCTAAAATATGATTAAATATTATTTTTTCCCTTTGAAAATTCATAACTCTTATTTTTTTATTTTCCTTAAGAGGCCTATTTTAGACCTCAAATTTCCCTTAATGCATCTATCATATGGAATTCCATGCCCTTGTCTCTAGTTTCCATAACCTTAATCTATTCGGTTGGTGCTATAGTCTTTGCATGTGTGTAGGCGGGTGCATCAAATTTGACGACTGCTTTGGTTGGTTTTTCCTATTTTAGTGTATTTTGCTATTTTTTGCGGTTTTCTAAATTAATCATGGATTTATGGATTAGGTTTTTGGTAGTTGTGGAATACCTAAAATATTATGTATATATTGTATTGTGAGCATTTAAATTAATAGAATAAAGAGGTGAGAGGTGCGACACCAAGGAAAGTTGGTCTTCTCCCGATTAAGGATTTCCAACGTAAATCTCTATGTACTATATGTGTGAGCCATTGATTAATTTATATTTTTATTAGAATATATATGCATTTCGTTACTTCACATGTTTACAAATTACATGTTGTATCAACGCACATTTTTGGCTTCAGGGGGACGCCTTTGTTGTTGAGGGTTTGGCTCAGTCTTGATAGATCAAGTTTATCTTGGGTCTGTGATAAACCTAGGTTCAGTGCGAGATTTATAGTGGTGATTTGTGTGTTGAAAGAGAATGGTGAGAATTTATAGAATCTATATTGAGAAATCCAATGGTAAATACTTTGAGCTATAGAATATCAAGATGCAGGACATTCTTGTAGACAAATAAAAATGGATCATTGTGGATCTCAGTACATGACCTACTAGTGCACAACCTACAGGTACACAAACTACTAGTACTCAATCCACTGGTATGTCACAAGAATATTCGGAGAATATGAATAAAAGAGAAAGGAGTATGATTTTACGTTGCATGTATGATTCTGTGTTATTGAATCTGTCTAGAGAATATATAGCCAAGGTAATATAGAAAAAGTTGGGGAATTTATATCAATCAAAGTCCCTAGTAACCAAGTTGTTTCTTTGAAAGAATTTGTATCATCTTAGTATGGAATATGGAGATTATGTCACAGAGCATCTAAATTCCTTCAATACTTTGGTGATTCAACTTGGATCTGATAATATTATGCTTGCAGAAGAAGATAAGTTTATTAATTTTTTATGGTCTTTGTCAGACTCCTGGGATAATATGGTTGTAGCAACTGGTAGTACTACTCAATCTGCATTGAAGTATGAGGATGTGGTTTCATACTTTTTATCAGAAGAGATGAGGTGGAAAATCATGGATATTCATAGCACATATGCTTTATTTGTAAGATGTCATCACAAATATAGGGATACAAATAATTATTCAAGGAGGAGATTTAAATATAAAGGTAGATCTAAATCCCGAGGAAACTCTTTGAGGAAATGTTGGAAATGTGGTAAAGCTAGGAATTATAAGAAAGATTGTAGGTCGAAGAAATTTGATAAAGCAAAGGGATATTTTTATTCCTCTTCCATAGAGGTGAGAACATCCATAGAAGAAGGAGGTGATGTTTACCTAGAATATATAGGTACACATGGAGATTGTGATGTATGGTTGATCAAATCAGGTGCATCATTTCATATGAATCCTCACAGGGAGTGGTTCAATGAATATGAAAAGTATGATGGTGGTGATGTCTTACTAGGAGATGAATCAATAGCCAAAATCATGGGACGTGGAAGGGTTAAGTTGTTGTTGAAATATGGAAAGATTATAAATCTCCCTAGACTTCTTCACATCCCATATCTAGCTAGGAGCCTAATATCTGTAAGTAAGTTGGATGATGTAGGTTTGGATACTTTATTAAGAAAGGGCACTTACAAGATGGTACAAGGAGAAATGGTGTTGATGAGGGGAGTTTTATGTGGAAATATGTACAAGTTGTTGGGAAGCACTTATACTGGTGGGTGTAACAATTCTATTGTCCTTGAGTAGATAAATAAAGAGGACAAGATCCATATTGTCCCTAGATAGAATATCATGCTATGGCATCAAAGACTGGGACATATTGGAGAAAAGGGCCTTCAAACTCTACATGGTAAATGTATGGTTGTCTCTATGTCTAATTGCACCCTGGATTTTGATTTCTAAGAACAATGCACATATGGTAGACAAAATCGAGTAATATTCCCATCTGGTGCTACAAGAGTAAAGGGGAGCTTAGAGTTGATACACAGTGATGCGTTTGGACCTGTGCTCATTCCATCACTAAGTAAATATTTGTATTATGTTTCATTCATAGATGATTTCTCAAAGAACACATGGATTTATTTTATTAGGAATAAATATGAGGTATGTGATAAATTTAAATTGTTTAAGGCTATGGTAGAAAATCAGACAGAGAAGAAAATAAAGGTGTCGGGGACAGATAATGGTGGATAATTTTGTGGGAATGAATTCAAATAATTCTGTAAGAAGTGCGGTATAGCAAGGAGCACAAATACTCCATACACACCTCAATAGAATGGGGTTGCAGAAAGGATGAACATGAAATTGATGGGAAAATAAAGGAGCATGCTCAGTGGTGCCATGTTAGGATAAAAATTATGGGTAGAGGCAATGGGTATTGCATGTTACTTGTTAAATATATCACCCTCATTAGCATTGGTGGGAAAAATGCTACATTAGGTATGGACTGGTAAGAAACCCTCTCTTGAACATATCAGAGTGTTTGGTTGTGATGCTTATGTACATGTTCCAAAGGAAAATAGGAGTAAGATGGATAATAAAGAGGAAACGTGTATCTTTATTGGTTATAAAGATGGTATGAAAGGTTATAAGCTTTGGAACCTAGAAACTAAGAAGATTGTTTATAGTCAAGATGTTGTTTTTAGAGAGGTTAAAGATGGTCCCAAACATGAATTCCTACCAAGGAAAGAAGAACCTGAGAAAATAGATTTTGAGTTGGATGATGCAAAATATGAACCAATGGAAGAAGTTGAATCATAAGAAGAAGAACCTCATACTCCAGTATTGAGGAGATCAATGAGGCAAAATAGGAAACTAGAAAGGTATAGTCCACCTGATTTTCATGATAATTTTCCTTTATCTATTATTGATGATGATCCTAGAACTATCAGGGAAGTAGTGAATTCAAAGGATAATATACTATGGAAAAAGTCCATGGTTGAAGAGATGGATGCCTTGGATGAGAATGAGGCATGGGATATAGTTGAGTTTCCAAATAGAAGAAAGGACATTGGAAACAAATGGGTGTTTATGAAAAAGTTGAATGCAGAAGGAAAAGTGGAGAAATACAAATCTCGATTAGTAGCAAAAGGTTATTCCCAGGTAGAGGGAATTTAATTTGGTGAATGTTTTTCTCATGTTTCCATGTTAACTTCTATTATATTTATTTTATCTATTTGTTCTACTTTTGATTTTTAAATATAATAGATGGGTGTGAAGAAAACATTCCTACATGGGGATATAGAAGAAGAAATCTACATGAAGAAACCAAAATGATTTCCAGTGAAGGGAAAGAAAGGGCTAGTCTACAAGCTAAAGAAGTCATTATATGGTCTGGAGAAATCACCTAGGATGTGGTACCAAAAGTTTGACACATACATCCTTGGACTGGGATTTTTGAGAAGCAAGGCTGATCACCATGTATAATCAAAGCAGGTTGGTAATCACTTAATTTATGTATTGTTATATGTCAATGCCATGTTGTTGGTAGGAAATAACATGGATGTTATCAAGGAGGTGAAATCACAGATATCCTCCAAATTTGACATGAAGGGTCTCAGTGGTGTTAACTTCATTCTAGCAATGGATATTAAAAGATATCGTACAAATAGGAAACTTTGGTTGAATCAAATAAAATGTGTTGAGATGATATTGCAGAGGTTTAACATGCAGGAAAATAAATTGGTTAAGGTTCTTATTCCTTCAGGTGTAAAGTTATTTGCAGATCAGTGTCCCAAGACACAGGAAGATGAAGAGGACACGTCCCATGTTCCATATGCTAGTGTCGTTGGAAGTTTGATGTATTCAATGTTATATAATAGACCAAACATTGCACATGTAGTGGGAGTTTTGAGTAGATATATGTCAAAACTAGGGAAGGATCATTGGACAACAGTAAAGAGGGTTTTCATGTATTTTAATGGTACTTATAGCTATGGATTGTGATACCAAAGAATACTGGGATTGGACAAAGTGTTGGACATACATGGTTTTTTTGGTGCAAACTGAGCTAGAGGAAGACTAGGATTGAACAAAGTGTTGGACATACATGGGTTTTTTGATGCAGAATGGGTTGGATATCCAGATCTTAGAAGATATACAAGTGGGTATGTGTTTAACCTATTTGGAGGATAAATTATTTGGATGAGAAAAAGATGGGATATAATGGCACTCTCAATTATAAAATCTAAATACATGGAGACAACTCATGCATGCAACGAAGAAGTATGGTTACATAGATTGTGTTCAGGTATTGGGTGGGTACAAAAATCAGTAAGGCTAGATTGTGACAATCAGAATGCAATCTTCCTGACAAAGAACCCAACTTATCATTCAAACAAAAATCATACTGATGTTCAGTATCTCTTTTTGAGAGACATGGTTGAAGAGAAGAAGGTGTTGTTGGAGAAGGTAGACACTTTGAAGAATGTTTCATATGATTGAAAAATTCAGTGAGCTCCACGAAGTTCTCCTGGCGTAGAGAAACAATGGGCATTATTTCCTTGGATTGTTGACTATGTAATCATGTGACCCCCTGTATGCAAATAAAACAACAAGTGGGATAACTTTGGGAAAGTTTAATATTCTTTGCATGTATGTGTGGGGGTGCATCATATTTGACAACTGTGTTGGGTGGTTTTTTCTATTTTTAGCGGTTTTCTAAATTAATCCTAGATTAAGGGATTAGTGTTTTAGTAGCTGCAGAATACTTAAAATATTGTGTATATATTGTATTGTGAATGGTGAAATTAACACAATGAATAATTGAGAGGTCCAACAAGGAAGGTTGGTTTTCTCCCTGTTAAGGGTTTCCAGTGTAAATATTTGTTTTCTATATGTGTGAGCCATTGATTAATTTCTTTTTTTCTTAGAATCTATATGCATTTATTTATTTCACATGTTACACTTGAAATTTGATTAAAAATACAAGGAGATAAATAAAAAATACTATTAAAAAGGTACTTTTTCTTTCCCTTTGAAAATTCATATCCCTTATTTTATTATTTCAATTATTATTTTATTATTTTCCTTAGGAGACCTATTTTAGAACTCAAATTTCCCCTAATGCATCTATATTATGGAATTACATGCCCTCATCTATAGTTTCCATAAGCTTAATCTAAGTTTTGAATTTTATCTTCGTTCCACTAGACTATTCTCAACCAACTTCAACTCAATATTATAAGACAATTGTATGATATAGAATGGTTTATTCTTCCATTAGTATCTTCTAAGTGGGTGAAAATTCATTATATCCTTCATATTCATTACCCACAAGTTATTTTTTTATAACCTACAAGTCGTCCAGGCATACATACAACTTACGACAAAGATAGTGTTACCTTCATTTCATACATGCTCTCTTTCTCTTGACAATTCTCCCTTATGATACAATCTCTCCATGGCCCTCCCATTTACAATCATTCTCTAACTTTTCTTTGGTCATGCAAGTATTAGGCCTTTCTAATTGTCTTTTCAAGAGGCTTAGGCTCATGAAACTAAATTTTATCTCCATAGAATACAATAAATCCACTCAAGAACCTTTGTATCTTCACCTTCTCCTCTTTAATATAGCCTAAATATCTCAACATCTCCAAAAACTTCTTCTCATTTTCTTCTATGGTCATATTCCCCAATTTGACTTCAAAAATTCCTACCCCTTATTATCATAGTAGTTGTCAAAAAGATATTTCTGCTGGAAATGTTGTTAGAATATGAAGGATTGTGCTCGTTTTACCATTGACAATACCCTTGTCACCCAACCATAGGCCGAAGCCACCCTCCAAGCACCTTGAACTTGAAAAACAAGAATAATGGTAGCAAACAATAGCCAAGCAAGGCTAATGCACCAAGCAAGAATAGAAACCAAGCTGATCAGATAGTCCCACCCAGAAACTAGCGCAACACCTTCCCCAGAAACTTGCACACAAAACTGCCAACTGCAGTGTGCAGAAACAACTCTCTGCAATTATGAGAGGTGTGTATAATGAGAATTGGCACCCTGTATTTATAGTGGTCTAGAAGACTTACTGGGGACGACTTCTCCTTCTGGGTACTAATTAATTCATATTAATTATATTTCTGCAGCCAACATCTCATCTAGGGTTTCCTTTACTTCTTTTCTTCCTTCCGGAATATTCTAATCTCATCATAGGTCACAATAGAGGTTCATACCTCCTGAAGCTACCATAATATCAACACTCCCTCCTAGCTAGGGAGGTATGGTCTTGAGCACAAACAGACCATTCAACTGGTAGTATCACGAGCACCGTCATTATTATCCCACTGGATAATATTGTATGACAACTGGTACAATATCAATTGATAGAACACACCTGTGTTTATTCAAGGTAGTACGCAACTACTCAAACCTTGACACATAGTCACAAATAGTGGAACAAATCCACCATAGTAGTATATCTCTACTGTCTGGATATAGACATTCTGCATAAAAATCATCTGATGCCAACCTGCACATAAAAATATTGTTAAAATAAACTGAATCATTTGGGCCAATATTTCACTCACATCTATGAGATATGAAAGAATATCTTCCCTCAAAGTAGAACAATGAGATATCTGGACTATTCTTCTCAAACAAGGAAGAATAATTGTCCTATCTTCTGAACCTGGACCATTCCCCACCCTGGGCCATTATTCTTACACTAATAAAGTTCACCATGGAGAGAATGTATAAACCCTAAGGAATGCCTCTCCGTGATTGCTGAGCCTGGACCATTCCCCACCTTGGGCCATTCCTCCTACATTAATAAAAGTGCACCCTGGAGAGAATGTATAAACCCTAAGGAATGACTGTTTGGACCATTTCCTCTGTTAACCACAAGAGGAAAAGACTATCCTGCATCAACCTCCAAAATAGACCATTCCTCATGTTAACCACAATGAGAAATTGTTGTCCAGCGAGGCGGGCCAGTCTTCTTGAGTAACCCTCAAGAAGAGAGACTGCCCTAGACCACTCCCCATGTTAACCACAATGTGAAGTCACTGTCTATGATACATCAGAAATCTGGACCATTTCCCATGTTAACCGCAATGGGAAATTGTTGTCCGTCAAAAAATCTCAATCCACTTTTCGAACATGAAAGAATTTGTCCAATCTGGACTATTTTTCAATCACAAAGATAAATGTTTCAATAATATTTTTCAACAATGTTTTTCAATAATATTTTTGTGTTCCCTCCTAACCTGGAGAGTCTTCCCTTTTAGCTAAGGGAGTTATTTCCATGATCCCCATCTTCTCTCGGAAATATGCAAACTTTATCCTGGATAGAGGTTTTGTGAAAATGTTTGTTGTCTGCTCGTCAGTGGGGATATACTCGAGCTTTACCTCTCCTTCCTGGACTTTATCTCGAATAAAGTAATATTTTATCTCAATGTGTTTCGACCTTTCATGAAACATGGGTTGTTCTGATAATATTATACAACTCTGATTATCACAATATATTATGGTCAATTTTGGAATCTGATCAAATAAATCGGAGATTAACTTCCTTAACCATATTGCTTCAGTGCATGATTTACATGTTTCCATATACTCTTCTTCTATTGTGCTGAGTGCAACAAACTTTTGTTTTCTACTGCCCCAAGATATCATAGCGGAGCCCAAGCTAAAACACATACCTGGAGTGCTCTTTCTATCTTATGCACTTCCTGCCCAATCAGAGTCTATGAATCCATGAAGTTGTATATTGTTGGATGCACTATATCTCAAACCATAGTTTATTGTTCCACAAATATATATTAATACATGCTTTGAAGCTATCCAATGCTCATGTCTTGGTTCCACCTAGAATTGGCTTAGTGTATTCACGACAAAGCAAATGTTTGGTCGAGTATTTACCAAATACATCAATGACCCAATTAGTTGTCGATATAGAGATGGATCTACTGGATCAGAATATGGAACTTTCACTTTTCTTATATCCACATTCATAGGAGTGTCCATGGACTTACAATCCATCATTCCAAATTTCTGAAGGATCTTTATTGCGTACTTTCCTTGTCCAAGGAATATGTCACCACGCTTCTGCCATACTTCTAGTCCCAAGTAATAGTGCATGAGACCTAGATCTTTCATATCAAATTCAGAAGATAATTCCTTCTTGCAATGAATAATGAGAGACTCTTCACCTGTTATGAATAGATCGTCAACATATAGTAGTAGGATTATAGGTGCATTTTCCTTGACTTTATAGTAAAGGTTTGGATCTCCATGACTCTTGGAGAAACCAAGTCTCATTAGATAGTTGTCCATTCTGGCATACCAAGCCCTTGGAGCTTTCTTGAGTCCATATAGAGCTTTCTTCAATCTGCAAACATGAGTGTCTCTGGAATGTACCTCAAACCTTTGAGGTTGTTCAATATATACTTCTTCTTCAATAGCTCCATTGAGGAAAGCTTTCTTTACATCGATCTAGTGTAAGTTCCATCCCATGGAAGCGACAAGAGATATGATACCTCTGATGGAAGTATATCTAGCCACCGGAGAAAATGTTTCGTCATAATATTCTCCCTGCTTCTGGGAGAACCCTCTATCTACGAATCTTGCCTTGTATTTATCCACGCTTCTGTCTGCTACATGTTTGATCTTGTACACCCATTTTGAAGTTACCACTGAATTTTCTTTAGGTCTTGGTACGATTTCCTATACCTCATTTTTCATAATGGATTGGTGCTCTTCCTTCATAGCTTATTTCCATTTTTCCTTTTGAATTTCTTCTTCAAATGTGGTAGGTTCTTCATCTAGAAGCTTCATCATGTATCTTGCATAACTTGAGAATATTTTAGGTCTTTTACTCTTTCTGAATGTTCCTTCTAAAACCTTGAGTCTTTCTACTTCTTGTAAGGTGGCTTCAAGCCAAGGTGGTATTTTCTTGGTCTTAGGTACGATATCTAAATCAGTGTTTTCACATGGCTCCATAGGATGATCAGGTAGTTCCTTTTCGTCATTTACATTTTATGTTCTTTCTTCGTTAAGTTCTTCAATCTCTTCTTCTTCTATATTTTCTTCGATGGATTTCCTGAAGGCCATCCTTTCATTGAACATTACGTCTCTGCTGACCTCGATCTTGTGTTGTTCAGGAATATATATTCTGTAAGCCTTGTATGAATCAATATATCCCACGAATATCCCTTTCTTTCCTGAAGGTTCTAGTTTATTCCTCTTGTCCTTGGGAATGTGGGAGTAAACAGGACATCCAAATATTCTTATATTTTCCACATTAGGTTTCTTACCTGAGAAATATTATTTTGGTGTCATGTTCTTCAATATACGATGAGGACTTATGTTCTGCACATATATTGTTTTCATTGTTGCTTCTCCTCATAAGAACATGGACATACCTTGATCATTTAGTAAGGATTTTACGGTTTATTCAATGGATCTGTTCTTTCTTTCTGCTACACCATTTTGTTGAGGATTATGAGGAAGAGTCATCTCCCTCCTAATTCCTGTCGATTTGCAGAATGCAACAAATTCCTTTGATGTGTATTCTCCACCATTATTGGTTCTTAGCGTCTTGATATTCTTATTTGTGAGGTTTTCTATTTCTTCTTTGAACTCTTGAAACTTTGTTGAATACTTCGTCTTTTGTCTTCAGTAGGTATGGCCAATTATTTCTTGAATAGTCATATATGAAGATTATGTAGTAAGAAGATCCTCCTAGATATTTTGTTGTCATCGGACGTAAGAAAAGGTCCCTCCTAGATATTTCGTTGTCATCTGACTCCAAACATCCGAGTGTATTAGATCTAGAATCTCCTAGATCTGTTGTTGCTTCGCTTGGGAATGGTTTCTCTCGATATTCTTCCCTTTTCGGCGGGCACATCCCTTGGTGCATTCCTTCATGTGTAGACCTAGAATCCCTGGTATTCCTTCAATCATTCTTTTGAGAAAGGTAATTCTTGATAATTAATATGAGCTGCACCATGTGCCATAGTTCATTAGCTGACTTCACAAAGCCAAGAGCTTTCATTTTTTTTCTAGCAAAGGTGTGTACAAATTTCCTTCAATGACTTTTGTGATAACCCTAGTATTTTCTATGTTGGAGTCTTTATGACATGATAACACCTTTCCATCAATGAAAGCTATTATGTTTCCTTGTCTTCTGTGGGAAAGATATTGATACAAGATTCTCTTCTAAACCAAAATATGTATAAACATTGCTCAAGTGAACATAATTACCTATTTTCATTTAGAGGGCGGCTTGTCCAAATCCTTCCAATGGGTAAGTGGGAGCCTTTGTGTCCAAGATCTACCTTGTATGAGGCCTTCTTCTCATTTAGATTTGAGAGTCTGCTTGATCTCCCATCATGTGCCTAGAAGCTCCACTGTTGATTATCCACATGTCATCTCAATCATCCTAGTAAGTGTTGAGTAGTGTAAAAGACGGATTATTTCACACATGTCTTCGGTTGACTGGTAACTGGTCATGCCTTGATCCAAAACTTCAAATTCGTCATTTCTGTCTTCTGAGAGAGGCAAAAGGTGCACTGAGTTAGGGTGCATCTAAATATCTTCTTTTTGAGCGAGATGCTCCATTGCAAGGTGTTGTATTTGAGGTTAGGGTTTTTGCAACTACTTCTGCTAGTAACCCTAGCGGTAGTGTCTTTGAAAGTTAGTCATGTTAGTAACCCTAGCGACAGTTATTCAACGAGCTCAATACCCTAGCGTCTATGCTTCCTTATAGCGTTTAGACTTAATGAAGGAGGTGTGGGCCCATAACCTATTAGAATATGAAGGATTGTGCTCATTTTACCATTGACAATACCCTTGTCACCCAACCATAGGCCGAAGCCACCCTCCGAGTACCTTGAACTTGAAAGAGAAGAATATCGGTAGCAATCAATAGCCAGGAAAGGCTAATGCACCAAGCAAGAATAGAAACCAAGCTGATTAGATAGTCCCACCCAGAAACTGGTGCACCACCTTCCCCATAAACTTGTGCACAAAACTGCCAACTGCATTGTGAAGAAACTGCTCTCTGCAATTATGAGAGGTGTGTATAATGAGAACTGGCGCCCTGTATTTATAGAGCTCTGGCAAATTTACTAGGGCCAACTTCTCCTTTTGGGTACTAATTAATTCATATTAACTATATTTCTGTAGCCAAAATCCCGTCTAGGGTTTCCTTTACTTCTTTGCTTCCTTCCAAAATATTATAATCTCGTCATGGGTCACAATAGAGGTTCATACCTCCCGAAGATACCACAATATCAACAAATTCTTCTAAGAAATTCTCCTGCATTGGCATGCTCAACCTACATTAGTTGGTCCCACCAAATAGAATATTTCCCTTGTAGTTTTTATATAGAAATTTTGGCCTCTATATTAGATGAATAATTATGCATCTGATATTACATTCCTATTCCTGGAAACTAAGCTTCAACATCTTCTCCCATCTTGTTTCCACCATCAAACGATGGTGGCTTGATCTTCCTAAGCTAGAATTCTTGCAACTGGTTTTTCCCATACCTTCTCCTTTGATGTCTAAATCAAGATACTTCTAGTATTATATGAAAATACCATTCATTAAACACATGAAGATAGTTGGTGGATTTGATAATCCAAAGGGCACCACTGTCAACTCATAATGACCATACCTTTTTCAGAAAGCAATCTTGTTGATGTCTTGTTCGTTAATTCTTACTTTATGATAACCTGACCTGATATCAATCTTGGAGAATATTTTTTCATCTTTAAACTGATCAAAGAGGTCATCAATCCTTGGAAAAGGATACTTATTCTTCATAGTTACCTTTTTCAACTACCTAAATTCAATGCATAGTCTCAATGTTCCATCCTTTTTCTTCACAAATAAAACTGGGGCACCCCAAGGTGACACACTTGGGCATATATACCTCGTCTTCAGAATCTCTTCAAGTTTCATTTAAAACTCCTTCAATTCTAGTGTACTCATCCTGTATGGAATCTTGAATACTAGAGCTTCTCCATACATCAAATCTATGGAGAAATCAATGTCTCTTTTAGGGGGTAATATTGATAATTCCTTAAACACATCTTCAAAATATTTTAGGACTGCATAATCTTCAATATTTGAAACCTTATATTTAGGTGTCTCTTCCATATGTGCTGCAAATATTTGAAACCATTTTCTATAACATTTATTCAACTGCAATGCTGAAATTTCTCTCATGGTTACTTCCCTAGGAATTACCTGCACTGTCCTTAGGTTCCCTTCCTCATCCAAGCAAGTGAATTCCTTGTTATGACAGTCTAGGATAGCATGATGTTGGTCCAACCAATCCATGTCAATTAGACAGTCATAGGAACCTAAAGGAAAGATGTTCAAATCTTCCCTGGTGTTCAGTCCATTCATGTCCATAAGACATGACTTAACCATCTCATTAACGTTTCTTTTGGCGCTGGTAGCCAACTACAGCAACAAAGATTTCCCATGCTTTCTTCTTGGAAAATGAAAAATTTCCACCATCTTAGGATCTATATAACTATGACTATCTCATGAATCAATCAGAATAACAATGGTTTGGTTGTTTATCATACCTTCCACTTCAATCATATGTGACTGATACTATGCTTGCTTGTTTTCCAGGGTTGCATAGATCCTTAGTCCATTTCCGCTCATGTCTTCCATTGTTTCAGCTTGTTGTACATTGTGAACATTCCTCACTTTTTCACCTCTGTGAAGGAAATCCCTAAAACATATGATATCCTTTACAACCCGAACATTGAATATGTTTTTGTCTCAGCCTTTGACCCCCTGTTTCAGTCATTTTGGGTTCTTTAGAATTTGGTTGTCCCTAGGGACTATTTATGAAGAATGGTGGCTTAGTTCCCTTCTTCCTCTGATCCATCTTGAATTTATTTTTGTCTTCCCAAGATTTTTGAAAAGTTGACCTTGATTTTTGTTGATCATATAGGCATTTAGACCACCTTATTGTATCCTCCAATGTTTTGGGATCATCATATTGTATTTTTTCATTGATGAATGATGGAAATCCACTCAAATACCTTTGAATCATAACTGTCTCATCCTTTATGAAAGAAACATACTTCAACAGTTCTAAAAACCTTCTTTCATATTCATCTATGGTCATACTTCCAAGCTTGAGTTCAAAGAACTCTTTCATTTTCTTGTCATAGTATCTCTTAGAAAAGTATTTCTTTTCAAAATACTTCTTGAATTCCCTCCAAGTAACACTTTTCTCTTTAATGTTTTGTACATGCACAAGTTGATCCCACCACATGGATGCCTTTACCTTGAGTTGATAGATTGAAATTCTTCCTTCTGCATGAGATGAATAATTATGCAATTGAAAATACTTTCTCATGCTTAGAAGCCATGTCTCTACATCTTCATCCTTCTTGTGATCACCATCAAATGTAGGAGGTTTGATTTTTTTTATTACTCCTCATATCTCATCCAGCCCGTACCTCTTATGCTTCATGATAGGGAATGGACTTGGGTTGTTTTGTTCTCTCATATTCAAATTCCTTGCGGAGTGATGGTTATTTCTTCAAACACTTTTGGTTCTTCTTTTCTCATCAGGAGACCTATGACTTCCTAATTTTCTTGAGCCACTCTCCTTATCCAACTTCTTTTGTATTCAGTTCAAGATCTGCATTAACTTCATGTTGAAGTCCTCCTGCTACTCCTTGGATCTCATAATCCTTTCATTATTAGATTTATGGATTTGGACATCCTTCTGCAAATTTTTAATGGTCTCTACCATATTCATGTTTTAATCCCTTCCTTCTCCATGTCCATTGGAGTTTATTCCTTCAATGCCCAAATGGACATCCATCCCTCTGATCTCATCTTCTTGGTTGTAATTCCCCTATGGATATTCCATTCCTCTACACTCTGTGTTGATCCTAATATTATCTAGTTGTTTTTAACTATGCATAATGTGTAGCCAACAAACTTTGTCAGGTTAACTGACTCATCAATTTCATGAAAAATATGAACCATTCTGGTTCAATAATATGTCATAATTATTTCTTCTGATTTCCTGAAAAATTGAATGCCTGCATCAATTTTATGGGTGAATAATTATATTATATTGTCCAACACCTTTCCAACACCTTCTTCTATGCCAAATTCTGAGTCTTGAGAAGAAAGTTATGGTTATTTGAAAATTGTCCATTAATTTTTCTCTTC
Source organism: Picea sitchensis (assembly GCA_010110895.2). Taxonomy (NCBI): domain Eukaryota; kingdom Viridiplantae; phylum Streptophyta; class Pinopsida; order Pinales; family Pinaceae; genus Picea; species Picea sitchensis. Next base: position 127,883 of record SNQJ01S0015464.1, on the reverse strand, counting down.
ACTCTTCAACTTGGTGCAACTTTGCACTATAATTATGCATTTTTGCACCTACTCCATTGGATTTTTAGTAGGATCTCAATTGGGTTTATTCATATACATATTTTGGACAATTTTTAGCCTGCTGAAGTTCTAGGCCAATTCATGTTTTTGGTCTAGAATGATACAGTTACCTTCTTTTCCATATTAAACACTTTTAACATACCCATAAATTTAATTTAGCTCTAGGAATGTATTCTATGGTTCAATCTCCTTCCAATGATTGTTCATGCGTCTTAATCTAATTCTGAAGCATAAAGTTATGGCCCTTCAAAGCTAGTTGGGTCTTAAAATTTACCCTCCATTGTTTGTCCTGTAACTTCCTCATAAAAAATTTGTTTGATGAACGGTTTACACCATTAGAAATCTCTCTCCGGGATCTTTTATTTGAGATATAGAGACATAGTGTAACTTGGTATACTTTGTTCTTGTGGTTTTTGAGTAGCTAAAAACGTTGTTTAGGGCCTCAAAAATGCGCTGCAAAAAGATGACCTTCAAATAGTATAAAATGTCACAGAAAATCGTTGGTTTTTTGTTGTTGTTGACCATTCAAACGAATTTGCGTGCAAAAATTTGAACCTTTACACCCATATTTATCATGCGCAACAATACCATAAGGTAGTGCATGCTCCGCAAACCTATAACCAATGTGGATCACTTCTCTATGACTCCAATAACTGGTGCGCACCACTTTTTGTCGCACGCAAATATCTACCATGCACAATTTTGGTTCATGCACTAATATCTATTGCACACAATTTTTGGGTCACGCGCTAATATTCCGTGTGCATTTTACTCTATGCGCTACACCATGTCAAAGTTTAGTACGCCCCCACCGTGCACCAGTACTCTGCACACACAATTAACTAAACTGTCACGTGACAACATTTACCCACAATGCGCGTGCACCAACAAAATTCTTCTACACTCTATCAATATTGCGCACACCACGCACACCATTATTATGTGTGTGCACATCGTGTACACCAGTATTATGTATGCGCCACTCAATCTGCACCGCACAATGCTAAATTTAGTGTGCACACCCGTGTGCCAAAATTTTTCCACACAGTGCCAAATTTAAGTGCGCAGACCCGCGCGCCAATATTTTCCATGCAGTGTCAAATTTAAGTGCGCACACTCGCGCGCCAATATTTTTCTGCATAGTGCCAAATTTAACTGCACAAACCCGCGTGCCAATATTTTTCTGTGCAATGTCAAATTTAAGTGTGCACACCCACGTGCTAATATTTTTTTTCATAGTGCCATTTTTTAGCGCACATAGACATACACCCTTATTTTCCACACCTCACGAGATTTTTAATGTGCATCAATTCCTCGTGAATTCCACTGCAAAAATTGGATATTTTGCTAAAAAAATTCCCAATTTTCACCATAGACATTCTGCAACAATGGAATTTGTTCAATTTCACCCCAATAACACCAATTCAACCTCTACAACATCAAATCGTTTCTTGTTGATATTCTTGGAACGAAGTTTTCCCAAACTCAATTCACGAATTGAGAATTTTAATCTACTAATCTTGCTCCATCTGTCATGGGTTCCCTGTATTTTCAAATTCGACTAATTCCATGTCTGAATTTGCTAGAACATATATTAAATCAAGAATATCTCACCACTTGGCCAAATTTCTCAATTTTCCCATGAATTTAACAACAAAAATTGGGGCTTTTACCCAATTCCACGAAATTGCTTCTAATTTTTTAATTTTATTTTTACCATGGATGCTCTGTAACTTCAAATTTGGCCACTTCAAAATCAACTCTCTGTGAAATTTCTCCTCAATTCAACTTTCTCGGCCCATCCAGGCTCAATGTTGAAAACTGGAGCTCTGATACCATATTGTAACATACTCGGCCACCCAAGCTGGGTCATGCCACCGAAAAAATTTCATGCTCTGATACCATATTGTGACATCCCCAGCATCCAACTGGGATATGCCACATAAAAAATTTCAAACTGTATGCAAACTAAAACATAGACACACACAAACTCGTGTTGAAATTTATATATATAACTCAAAACCGACAAATACATTCTGTAAATGCACATATCCATACAGAAATAACAATAACATATGCATGCATCATAGGCAGGAAATACCCATAAATATAAAGACAGTTATAAACCACACATAGGATAAACCCATAAAAATAAATATGTAAATAATAATGCAACATGTAATTTAACACACAATTGACACTTATCTTGGTAAGAATATCATCAACTATGTGAAGACCTTCCACAAACCTCCCAGCCTTAGAACAAACTTCTCATCACTCTTAGCAGTGGGTCACCCCCAAGATACGATTAAACTCCACCCGGGTAAAGAGGATTACTAACCAGGATGATGTATCACAAACAATAGGAAAGACTCCTTCACAGGTGCCAACTCAAACTAACATCCTATAGTCCCTCATTCTCCACATGCCTATCCCACCCTAGGAAGTGTGCCCCTTCTCTGCTCAACAGTCCCTCGGCTGCCCCACTTCCCTTCCAGGGCTTCAACAACAGAAAGGACATGAAGTCTCATAGCCCTGTAGTTGCATTTTAGCACCATCGAGAAATCAATTCCAAGAAATTCTCTCACCCAGAGAGAAATTTCTCACGGTTCTGACAACCTGCCTCTTCAATATCCCACGGGCCTGACAACCCACTTCTTTAGTCCATCTCCCAAGATAACCAGTACATGTACAGGTATAGGTACAGGTATGGTATTGGTTCAGGTATAGATATAGGTACAGGGAGGTACAAAGGACAACTCAATGAGTGTGTAAATGATGATGGCATGCTAAGAAAATGAACTAAGTCCAAGCTATATGTATGCATGTTCCCAACTTAACACTTGTCATGTTGGGAGATACTTTGGCTGACTTGTCCCCATCCTTAGAACTTAGGATAAAATAATTATCCATACTTTATACTTTAAGGAATATTAATATAATATTCATTTTTGGCTTAAGCTCCCTAGA